>OX578148.1:55763049-55920549 GCA_951213105.1 Amaurobius ferox | reverse complement strand
GTGTGCAAATGTTGCTGAGACTTACCGGTAGAATCAAAAGTGCTCAATTAGGAATTCAGATGTAAAATTGTGGGGACTAGTTGAACTGAAAATTACTCCCAGGGGGTTGACACAAAAAACGTATGTGTATTCATTAAATATGCATATCAAGGTGATACCTACAGAGGATGCAGAAACAACAACCACCAGCAAAGCCAAAATCGTTCAATTAGGAGGTGAGATGGGACATTTGGAGGGGGCTAACTGAAGTAAAAGTTACACTCGGGTAGTTCCCACAACAAAGATGCATATCCAGGTGACATGAACAAATGGTGCAGAGACTATAGCCACTAGCAGAACCAGCATCGTTCAATTAGGAAACAAGATGTAAAATTGTGGGGCCTAATTAAGTTAACAGTTACGCCCAGGAGGTTTGCACAAAATATCTATATTCAGGTGACACGTAGTAATGGTGCAGAGACTAATGCTAATGTCAGAATTAAAATCGCTAAATAAGAAGCCGGGATAAAAAATTTGGAGGGCTACCTCAAATAAAATATGCGCCCGTGGGGTATTTAAGCAGTATAGTCGCCAGCGGGTGCAAAAATTTCCCGCAAAGTGATGTGAAAGAAAATGATCATGTTGAAAATTTAATTTTAAAGCTTTTTAGCAAATATTTAGTATTTTGTTATTTTCAGGCATTTTTTAATGTTAAATAGCTGAAAGAGTAAAACAACTAGATCGGTCAAGTGACCTCTCGAACTGAGTGCCACATTTTACTCACGATGGACAGAAACCCCTAAAATATCATAAATAACCCCACGTATTCAACGCACTCATTAAAAGAAAAAGAAAAACATGCATCGAAGATTTTTTTAAATTTCAATTTTCTATATCTAATACAAAACAATTTCGCCATGAATCAAATCTGAAAGAACTGGGATTATAGAATTAATAAAAGAAATCAAAATTACATAAAAAAAGTAATTTGTTTTCAAATGTTTATTTAAACTTCCAAATGTATCCATAAACAAGAAAGATCAATCATGCATAAGCATTGATTATGAAACACTTTCCAACTGAAATGCAATTTCATTTAAAAATTTCTAAAATGTGATACATTCAGTGGTGATATCTTTTACATTATCACAGTACTACAGTAATTTATTAAACTTAAATATATAAAACTGTTTCGAAATACAAATCATCTGATTCTCTATGCAAAATCAATGAATATTTCATCCATATAATTTGTATTCCAGACTCCAGAGCTAAATAATTTTGTGTGAAAAAAATTCAGCAATTCTTATGTAACTCACCTTACAATTGTTTGAGATATCTGCATTCTGCATAAGTTAAAATTAGGCTTCGTTGAAGAAATAATAAAAGTTTAGGGATCATTAAAAATCACATTTATTGTAATTGTGTAGGTACGGAATTTAGATACACAGATAATATATGTGTGTGTGTGTGTATGTATTCAAAGTATTGGAAACGTGGCGAAGATCGGAACTCGAATTTTCGAAGGATCTACACGTTTTGGGACTTCTAGAATACGAAAAATCTATTTTTAGGAAGACGTCTGTGTGTGTAAGGGTGTATCTGTGTGTGTTTCTGTGTGTCTGTGAGGATATTGCATGCACTCTAACTGAAAACTGATGGACCGAATTTCATAAAATTTGGTAGGTATGTTTTTTGTGGGAAACCCTGATGTTCATTAGATTATAGTACGATTCGTAATAAAAGAATCTGCCTTCTTTGCGAAATGGCCGGCAGAAACCTTCAAGTGATTTATATACCAAATTTAACAAAATTTGATATATAAATCATTTGTAGGTTATTCTAGTACGATTCGGGAAAAAGGAACGGGCTATTTTTGCGAGATGGCCCGCAAAATCTTTAAATATGAAAATAAAAGAATACTTGTACTCAATTATATCAATTAAATATCTATTTTATACGTGATGTTTGACAACAAAAAGAATGAGACTAACCCCATTACTCTAGGACTAGCCGTTCTTGAGATATTCTAGTTTTTTCGCGTTTTCGTTACATCACCTTTGACAATAAGTCCAGCTATCAAATGAGAACCAAATTCAAGTTTAACGTGCAAATTCAATGTCATTTAAATTACTTATGGCTGTTATTTTGTGCAGATAAACTCAAATTATTATCGAAGAAATAAAGACAACCTGAATATGAGTCTGCAGGGAAAGACATGTGCTGCCCACATAAGAATTTTTAACAATATTACAACAACTATTTATAGAAGAGAATAGGGATTATTTGCAGGCCATTTCGAAAAAAATGTAGGATCTGTATTTAAAGATCCACCAAATTTTTGTAGAACAAAATGTTCAACAAATTTAAGCTGTGTACCAAATTTTAACTCTCTAGGACGTAGAAAAGTGCATTAAAAATGCCATCAAATAAGTATATTATGAAGAGTTATATAAAATTAAAAAAAAAATTGAAAAATTATTATCTACCAAATTTATTTTAAAATATGAAGTCTCTTTCATATACGAAATAATTAAACAAAGTCGAGTGTCGTACGGAACAGAGCACCAGGCGCGAAGCGCCTTTAATCTCCAATTTCAAAATGTGGTTCTTATCATCATACTGTGACATTAATTCAGTTAACCTAATTGGAGGTTCAAGGTTTTTATTTACTACTTTTTTATTCTTTGTCCTAGCTCCTAGTGTGGCAGTTTGTTGCACATTTAGAGTTTAAGCATCTTAGGGTTACCTAGCACTTTTGCAGCTTAGAGTTTAAACATTAGTTGCGAGTTTTATTTAATATCAAATGTTTAAACTTTTGGAAAGATATTTATTATATAATATATCACTTTTTTCTTTCTGGTGGATATCCCAAAAGTCAGAATTAATTAAATGTGTTTTTCTCCCTATATTAAATAGTTTTTAATTAAAAAACTGCCTAACATATTTTACTGAAATTTTTTTTATATATTTTATGGGATAATGTGAATATTTCTTAAACATTTCGAAGCAATTTGAGAATTTTAAATTTGCTTAAAAAATGTTTGAATAATTAGGTCCCATAGGATTCAGTGTATTTCATTTTTTCAACCCGGGTTCAATAAAGAACTAATAGGGTGATATTATTTATTTATATTCCCATAGGTCCCACAGACCGTCTGAAAAACATACTAAAATTGCATTTTGATAAAGTAATTTTTACGGCAGTTATTGTGCTAACGGACAGACAGACAGACAGAATGAACAAAGTCATAAACACTTTTCAACTTTGTTGTAAAGTGTTAAAAATGATGAGAGAGACAACATACACATTCTCCAATATTGAAAACTGAATACAAATTAGCGAAATTGAGAAGTTCCACTTCACGTTTTACTGCTCTTCTTATTGTGTTTGGCGAAAAGCGTCTGCAAAACGCGGACTATATACTACGTAACACCTGCAATGTCTGCGTTTCATTTTAAGCCAAATTTCTAATATTGTGGGCATACCATTCACTCACTCAGGATAAGGCTGTAAAAGGGACGCGGTCTTAAGCTTTATTCATGTATTTATTCTCTGTATTTTCCCCGGAAAATTCTATGCACTACAGCTTTCGTGACTCCCAGGAAAATCTGCAGTGCTACCATCTAGTGACATTGTCCATCCCTTATTCCAATACTTCTCCATTTAGTCGAACTAAAAATTCAGATTTTTTCAATAGAAATTATAATAAATCTATATAACAAAAAATAATTTGAGGGTGTTTTCTCAATGGTGCTGCACTTCAAAATGCCCCCTCCCAATGACTGCCCCTGAATGCTAACAACTTATTTGAACGTTCACCAGGTTGGGTATTCATTAGGTCATTCACCAGGTTTATTGACCATGTTGGGAACCTCTGGTTTTGCAAGTGAATATATTGAAGAAATTCTGTCAGTAAAGATATTTAAAAAGATTTATTTATTTGTTGTCATATAAGCTACTTAATGCATGAGTTTTTTCTTCTGTTTTAATTTCCCCACAATCCATATATAGGTATTACATAAGTAATGTATAGGTTAAGATGGTAGGTTACGTAAGTAATGCATAGGTTAAGATGGTAGGTTACGTAAGTAATGTACAGTAAAGTATTGGAATCATGTCAAAAATCGAAACTCGAGTTTACGATAACACGATATACATTTGCATTTATTTCCTTTATTATTTTACAATGACATTTTGTTTTCGTTACCTATATTTAAAATGCGTATTTATAACACTAACTCCATATTTAAAAATGTACTTTTAATAATTCATTGAAGTGGGCATTTAAGTGAACAGCGTTTTCTATTATTTAGAATTGTAATACATATAAATATGTGTCTGTTTTTAATTAAATAATACCTTAAATATTGCATATAATGGAATTTAAGATTGGATTTTCTTTTCATGTTCAAATTTTATATTAACACAATACAGCAGTAATAAATTTATCCAAATTTAATAATCTCTTGCATTATAAAAATGTAATGCCTTCCAGAAAGAGAAAGAAAAATAGAATACGTACATTACCGTGTAACAACTTGCGCATTATTTCTAAACACTTTATAAAATATGATTTAATAAGCATTCTAAATTCCAAACATTACCCAAAATTCTTTAATTAAATTATTCTCTAACTTTTCCACCCTCTTGCCAAGCAAAAATTAATTCGGTTTTATTGTTTTATTGCCATTTCCATGTCGGAAAATTCTTTCATTTATTGAGATAATTTCATTTGGGAGGGGAAATGTTTTGAATCATCCAAGATTAAGCGATGCATTTAAAGGCCCTCGGAACTTAAATTAGATAGAAGTATTTTAACCAATAAAGTTTCCTTTATATGAGTTTATGAGCAAATCGATGAAGCGTTATTTTTTCTTGTATTTAAAATTAGTATGAATTGTATTAAATCACTAATTAAATATTTTATTTTTTCTGTTTGGTTTCTTATGTTGTAAGAAAATAAATCTATTTAAATATACTCATTGTCATAAAAATTTGCGCACTAAGAAAGAGTTGTCAGAATCAAACGAAATTATATATATGTAAGTGTAACGTTGATATAACTAAGTGATTACAAAATCAAAGCGAAATGATCATTTATTACAGTAAAAACTACAAATGAATGGAGATTCTAGTACCATGTTGGGCCACCTCTAGCGTGAATAAACGATGCGATAAGGGTGGACATTGAGGCATACAGGTCCCGTATGGTGTCCTGCGTCATCTCATTCCATAGTTGTTGTAAGCGCGCCTCTAGTTTAACCAAACTCGTAGGCTGTCCAACTTGTCGTCCCAAGTGATCCCAGACATGCTCGATCAGTGACAAATTTGAGGACCGGGCAGGCCAGGAAAGGGTGGTAATAGTACGAAGGCATTCCTGTGATACCCTTGCCGTGTGTGGCCGAGCATTATACTGTTGAAAAATGACTCGTGGTAGCCCTGCTATGAGTACCAATACATATGGCTGATGGATGTCATTAACGTACCGCTGGACTATTATTGTTCGGCGGATCAATATGAGAGGTAGTCGAGTGTCGTATGCGACGGCACCCCATACCATCACACCAGCTGTTAGAGCAGTGTGCCGCTGTAAAGCGAAGGCAGGATTGTGCCGTTTACCACGGGGTCTCCACACACGTACACAGTTGTCATCATTACCCAAATTGAATTACGATTCGTCACTGAAGACGACTTGGTTCCATTCGGTTGCGTTTTAATCCCATCGAGCACGACACCATTCCACACAGAGGCGACGGTGGGTGGGTGTCATTGGCAGCACACATAATGGGCGCCACGATAACAAATGTCCTTCAGCCAGGCAGTTCGCGATGGTACGGATAGACACAGGGGCCCTTACTGAAGGTGCTGCCTGAGTTCGGATAGCGGACAATGATGCAAGTGGCGATGTGCGTGCGTGTCGGTGACGTGACGGTCTTCTGGGCAATTGGTCTTCTGATTGTATACAGAGCCTTTCCGCTGTATATACGACTTTTCTCTCATCCATTTGTCCCCACAGTAAAGTCAGGACGGCATAAATGGCTGATGACTGGCCGAGATGACCACCCGACTCCCATCATCCCGATTATTCTTCCCCTTTCGAACTCTGACAGCTGAACATATTATCCTTGATGGCGGCGCAATGGCGTCCCAAATGAAAAGGCGTCTGTCTGCAACAGGTTAAGTACAGGAAAAAATACTTATCTTTTTTCTGAGCCAAGGTGAACGATGTAACGATATTCAACGCCCTCTGGTGACATTACACAATGCGCAATCACGCTGTTTTTCTCATCATTTGCATACCTTCCTGACACGTACCTTCATGCCAAGTTTCGTTACGATCTCACAATTACTTCTTGGCGCGCAAACTTTTACGGCAATAAGTGCAAAATAGAAAATATGTTTGTTTATTTTACGTGTTTGTCTTATCACTTCGAGAGAAAGACGGCACCGAATTTCATGAAATTTTGCGGATACCTGTCAAAGAGTCTCACTTACATTTTATTACGTGTTTCGAGTTCCTAGGACTAGATGTTGTCGAGATATTAATTAAAAACGCACATAAAAACCTTCCGTAGAAATACCATTACTCAGACGATATACAGTATTGTGGCAATTAATTGAGAAATGCAGTTTTTTTTTATAAAATTCAGTTTTATTCAAGTTTTCTATGGATACATTTAAAACTAATAAGTGATATGACCTCCCCGAGGATTTATAACATCACAGACACGTTTCGGCATGGAATGTACTAGACTAGCACATGTAGTTTTAATTTCAACGTCTCTGAACCATATGTCAATAACGGCCGAAATTAGCTTGTCCATCGTCGTACAGTCAAATTTGTGAAGCCGTTTTTTGACAATAGCCCACAAATTTTCTATGGGATCCAAGTCTGGTGAATTCCCGGGCCAATCCAGTACGGTAATATTTTTTTTTGAGCAGAAATTTTTGATTCGCTTCGAAGTGTGACATGGCGCGCTGTCTTGTTGGAAAACGCAATCTCCGTTCGGCCACAGTTTAGCCATGGTTGGAGGCACTTTTCGGGTCAATATGACTTTGTAACTGGCACTGTTCATCATTCCCTCTACAGGAACAAGAGATTATGTCCCCAAAACGCTGAAACAACCCCAAAACATCTTTTTGGGCGGATGCTTGGGTGCTTGATTGATGTGGTGCTGACTGAGAGGTTCTCCTTGGCTCCTTCTCACGAACATAGATCTAAATCCCTGAACCACAAAATGTGTTTCGTCAGAAAAGAGATCTTTCTCCCAGTCCATGTTTTGTATTTCTGTGCCGATTCCAACCTTTTTTTCTTAATGCGAAGCGTCAGAAGCTGCTTCTTGTACGGTCGACGTGCTCTCCGTCCGCGTTCTAACAGCCTGTATCGCACTGTTGAAGGTGTAATATCAACACCAGCTGCCACCATGGACTTAGACAGGTCAAAACTGGTTAATCGAGGATTTTTAACACTCATTCGATGTAAAGTTTTGTCGTCACGAGTCGAAGTTGATCTTTTTCAGCCGCATCTTCCAGAGCGGTTTGTTCCAGCATTTCCTGTTTTCTGAAACCGCTTCCAGATAATCCCGACACTTGCTGTACTCATTCCACATATTTTACATATTTCCTCTAACGTCTTAGAAGTGTGCTCTCTAAGCGCAATCACTTTAGCACGTGTTTCCGCGCTGATATCCATGACGCTAATGAGCCCCGCAACAACTGAGAAACTACCACTGCGGAACACCAGCCACCTGGCTGAGGAATTTGAACACCTGCTACTTACCAGGTGCATACGAACACCTGCTACTTTGATAATAACTGCAATTTGAACTCTGAGCTAATTTGGAGTACTTCTTCCTAAGCTTACGTGTGATAAAACGAAAAAAATGACATTTCTCAATTAATTGCCACAATACTGTATATTCCTCAAATTTATTTGAAAAAAATTATATTATGCCGCTTAGTAACTGAACTATATCCAATGAGTTTATACGCCGACCATTTCTATTTAATCTTTTTCAATCTCTTACGTTATCTATTTTGTTTTGCAAACATTTTTCAAACTATTTGTAGTACTGGTACACCTTCTAATACACTCACTACTAACACACGGACATATCTTCTAATCTACGACATAAGTAGTACGGTTATATATTCCATATAATTTTAGCACTTTCATTTTGGTATATATTAGAATCAATTACTTTCTGCAGGTTTAAAGGTTAAGGTTTATTGAAATTTTCAATTTATACATGTAATCTACTAATACAGGTTATATCTTCTAATATTCTCGTATATAAGTAGTAAGGGTGACATACAATTTTAACACTTTTATTTTGCATATATTGATTTAATTCCATATTTTTTGTAAATTTGCTTAAAAAAGGGGCCCAGGGTGTTTTATTCTTCAGATCTGCCCGTGAAGATAATTTTGTGTAGCGAGATCAGAGATTCTTAAACTTATTTTTAGGAGCATTACATTAACTATTTTAACAGAATATTTTGATTAAAAATGTCATTTAGTATACTGTAGAAATTTCACGTGATTGTGAATTTTAAGTTTCTATATATTATATGCTCCGTACGAAGAGCGGATATGCTGCTATTATATTTATAAAAATTCTTCAAATTTAGCGGTGTGTATACTTTATTTTCGGCAAAATTAAAATATTTATACACGCTTATAGACAATTGTTTCATACAGTTATACGAATTTTCACTGAAACAGGTAGTGACATCTTCAGTACTTGAAGTTAGCTACTAATTCCCCCGTGGTGAAGGGGTGCCTACGCACCAAGTCCACAAGACACCTGGTCCCATGGCGAAGGGGAGAAAATTTGCAGTTTCACTTTTATAGAGGCTCCCCGAAGGGCGGAAGTCTGATTTAGCCTCGACAAGACAACATCCATGCCCGCTGGCGGGATTCGAAACCGCAACCCAGCAATCCAGCAATCAGTCGGAAACGCATGCCCCTGACCGCTCGACCACCGGATCGGCGTACTTAAAGTGGAAAATCATAGTAAATCTTCCACCCCTCTGAAATTCGAAACTGAATCTATATCGATTATAATATGGTCTCTATTTATATATAATTCTTAGATGGAGATGTTACAAGGAATACTTTTGAATCGGAAGAATAAAAACCCAACTGGAAGTGGAAATTTTTAGTGAAACCACAGACCATTCCAGATTTTGATTCTTAATTCATATCAGACCTTGTCTAAGTTTTAGGTATAGCCTATATTAAGATATTGCATATATACTTAGAAAAATTGTAGTAAAAGCAACAGTTTGACAAAGTTTTGCCATTAATTAATGAGTGTTATATAGCGTTTTACACATAAAATATATTCTTTGAGCGTATCAAGTTATTTTTCACACACATTAAAATCAATGCCCCAATCCAATTTTTTTTTTTTTTTTGAGTATCTGAATAAAAATATTACCTTATCTGGCTTTCCGTTCTATATGCAATTCTTTTTTCAATAAAAATAAGATATAATATATAATATAAAATATATAATATATATATATATATATATATATATATATACATATAAATATTACATCTATCACATCTAAAAACTGACAACTGAAAATATACTCAAAGGCGCCAAGCTGCTCAGACAAGTACATTTCTATACAACTCAATAATTAGAAAAAGAAAAAAGAAGAATGACATTGTATCAAAATTTCGCCGGGGGGGGATTGTGACCCCCACTTCCCGGTTTAGCCAGCTTTATGTCATGACGACACTCCCGGAAGCGGATACAATGTCGCCAACCAAGTACATATACTAATACTTTAAATGTAAAAAAGAAAAAAGTTGAAAAACCTATACATTCCCTAACCTATACAAAGACTACGCGTTTTACTACATCCAAACAGAAACACAAAATACTACAAAAATGACCCACATCCAATACCAATATATCAAGAAAAACAAGCCACGCATACACCTCACCGAAATGTAAAAGACTCTTACTTTGTACCTAATGATCTCCCTCAGACAGTCAACCATGACCTTCACAATGCAGCCGCTGTCCAATACTATCTCAGACAGAAAGCTCTCTTCCACTCAAATACAAGTCGTAACACTCGGTTACGGTTATGCCGTAAAATTTACACAATATATCACAGAGAAAACGTAGAGGGTAACCCATTACGATTGCTTCTTCTAGATAATTCAGATCACTTATATAACGATTTTCAACACTGCTATTTAAACTTTTGCTTCTTGTTAAAAAATTTATGATAATGTTCCTAAAAACATTTCTATGCAAACAAGAATGCCAATTAATAATGTAATTTATTTTAAAATTAAATGCTTTTCTTTTATCATATAATTTAAAACCTACTTTACCATTAGAAAGTTTATATAATGTTAAATCTAAAAAATTAATACTATTATCAATGTTACGGGAAGTTTCTGTTAATGTCAAATTTGAAGGAAAAAAAGTAAAATCTAAGTGATCCCGGTCATCGTGGCATGCATATAATATGTCATCCACATATCGTATGTATACTATTTCGTTTAAAATATGAGTTCCCTCCTCGTATTTGTTCAAGTATATATCGGCCAGAATAGATGAACAAGCGCCCCCCATCGGAATGCCATTACGCTGTCTGTAGAAATCAGTTCCATCGTAAAGCACAGGTTCAAACAAGACCATTTCGACTAGACATTTGTATATATGTTGTTTAATGAGGTTTTGCATCTCATACTTATCATGCATCTCCATCAATATTTGAAACAGATCCTTTATATCTATATTGCAAAAAAGGTCATTGAAATCACAACTCCTATACTGTAAATCGTCAGATATGTTTTTAAGTTTTTCAATTACTTCACTACTATTATTAATGAAAAATACACCAGAATTCTTTATTTTTTTCAATATATTTTTTAAAAAATTTAATAATCTTGTATTTGCAAAAGTTAAGTATGTTTTAAAACCATTAGTAACAGGTCTAAATTTAATGGGGTTTTTATGAAGTTTAGGTATAAGAGTTATATATGGGAATTTGATGGTATTTAGGTTGTAACTCAAAATTTTATATTTTGCCTTAATACGATTTACGATTTCTGTTTTAGACTGATTGAGTTTTTTATATGCATTAATATCAAGGTAACATTCAATTAGTTTTTTATTGTAAAAATGTTGGCAAGAGAAAGCATAATTAGAAGTAACTTTATCAACATATGTTATAACAAAATCCTTTTGCAATTTATCTAAATTTTTTATACTGTATTTCCCATATTTAACGTGTTTTTCCAAAACTCCATATTTAAACTTTATACTTTGTGTTAAACAAGATTTCCATTCATCAAATACTTGAGACGGTAGGCTGTATTTTACTGCACATTTATATATAAACACTTCAATGTCATTCACAATACCTTCAACAATATCGCGAAAATCTTCGGATCTGTATTTAGTACCCAATGTAAAAGTATGCTTTAAATTGTAATCATTCAACAGATTTAGATCACCTGTTACGATATGGCCCAAATTAATGTTTATAAAAGCCGGATATTTTTGACAAGGGCAAGTTTGTTCTGACTTCATGACGTTTTTACAAACACTATTGTAATTGTATAATTTTCTTCCCAAAGGTAATGCATATTTATATGCTACTTTAACTTTCACCTCATTAATAGGAAATTTAAAAACATGTTCACTCAAAATACGTGATAAACATATTTTATCAAAATTATTGTTCTTATAATTTATAACCATGAATTCATAATTCGTTTTTTTCGTTATATTTTCACCCAGATTAATATTTAAAATTTTAGCTCTCAACTTTATGTAATCCAATAAAACATCCAGCTTTTCATCTACCAGACCACATGAATCATAAAACGTATCGTCTTGACAATACCTCCAAATCCTTTTGATGTAATGACCTCTGAAACCAAATACCAAGTTTTTTATCCAGTTATTCGATAAATCGTGATTATTCTTGTGTGTTTGAGTAAAATTCATTATATTTTCTACAGTTTTTTCAAAATTAATTTTATGCTTTCTTCCACCTCTGTATTTACGTGAAGGTCCATGATTATAATATTTTTGATTTAAAAAACCATGATCAATTACTATATCAGAACCAAAACATTTTATCTGTTCTATCAACTGAGAAACTACCACTGCGGAACACCAGCCACCTGGCGGAGGAATTTGAACACCTGCTACTTACCAGGTGCATACGAACACCTGCTACTTTGATAATAACTGCAATTTGAACTCTGAGCTAATTTGGAGTACTTCTTCCTAAGCTTACGTGTGATAAAACGAAAAAAATGACATTTCTCAATTAATTGCCACAATACTGTATATTCCTCAAATTTATTTGAAAAAAATTATATTATGCCGCTTAGTAACTGAACTATATCCAATGAGTTTATACGCCGACCATTTCTATTTAATCTTTTTCAATCTCTTACGTTATCTATTTTGTTTTGCAAACATTTTTCAAACTATTTGTAGTACTGGTACACCTTCTAATACACTCACTACTAACACACGGACATATCTTCTAATCTACGACATAAGTAGTACGGTTATATATTCCATATAATTTTAGCACTTTCATTTTGGTATATATTAGAATCAATTACTTTCTGCAGGTTTAAAGGTTAAGGTTTATTGAAATTTTCAATTTATACATGTAATCTACTAATACAGGTTATATCTTCTAATATTCTCGTATATAAGTAGTAAGGGTGACATACAATTTTAACACTTTTATTTTGCATATATTGATTTAATTCCATATTTTTTGTAAATTTGCTTAAAAAAGGGGCCCAGGGTGTTTTATTCTTCAGATCTGCCCGTGAAGATAATTTTGTGTAGCGAGATCAGAGATTCTTAAACTTATTTTTAGGAGCATTACATTAACTATTTTAACAGAATATTTTGATTAAAAATGTCATTTAGTAGAAATTTCACGTGATTGTGAATTTTAAGTTTCTATATATTATATGCTCCGTACGAAGAGCGGATATGCTGCTATTATATTTATAAAAATTCTTCAAATTTAGCGGTGTGTATACTTTATTTTCTTCAAAATTAAAATATTTATACACGCTTATAGACAATTGTTTCATACAGTTATACGAATTTTCACTGAAACAGGTAGTGACATCTTCAGTACTTGAAGTTAGCTACTAATTCCCCCGTAGTGAAGGGGTGCCTACGCACCAAGTCCACAAGACACCTGGTCCCATGGCGAAGGGGAGAAAATTTGCAGTTTCACTTTTATAGAGGCTCCCCGAAGGGCGGAAGTCTGATTTAGCCTCGACAAGACAACATCCATGCCCGCTGGCGGGATTCGAAACCGCAACCCAGCAATCCAGCAATCAGTCGGAAACGCATGCCCCTGACCGCTCGACCACCGGATCGGCGTACTTAAAGTGGAAAATCATAGTAAATCTTCCACCCCTCTGAAATTCGAAACTGAATCTATATCGATTATAATATGGTCTCTATTTATATATAATTCTTAGATGGAGATGTTACAAGGAATACTTTTGAATCGGAAGAATAAAAACCCAACTGGAAGTGGAAATTTTTAGTGAAACCACAGACCATTCCAGATTTTGATTCTTAATTCATATCAGACCTTGTCTAAGTTTTAGGTATAGCCTATATTAAGATATTGCATATATACTTAGAAAAATTGTAGTAAAAGCAACAGTTTGACAAAGTTTTGCCATTAATTAATGAGTGTTATATAGCGTTTTACACATAAAATATATTCTTTGAGCGTATCAAGTTATTTTTCACACACATTAAAATCAATGCCCCAATCCAATTTTTTTTTTTTTTTTTGAGTATCTGAATAAAAATATTACCTTATCTGGCTTTCCGTTCTATATGCAATTCTTTTTTCAATAAAAATAAGATATAATATAAAATATATAATATATATATATATATATATATATATATACAGGGTGTCCCAAGGACATTGACCTCTACTTTTATTAGATAAATACTTTTCTACTTTTATTAGACATATATGATAAATTACAAAGTTGCGTAAAAAAGTACAACATTTTATGAAATAGATTAAAATTTTCAAGGAAATTATATTTGAAGAAATATAAAATTTAAATTTTTATACACCCCCCGTACAAAACCTTTTCAAGTGTGTAAAATGTGCTCCATACACTAATAAGGTGATGTACAAAATTTCAGCATTTTTTTATAAAAAGTCCCAGAGATATGTTTAAACAAAGTTGGTAAGGAATTAAACACAAATTAAAATGTAAATGTTTATAGCAAGAGTGCAAATGACGCAACGCAGAAATGCATCATAGGCAAATAATATCTGCCTCTTATCTTTAATGGATCTTTGGCATGAAAAACATTTTGAACAAGCTTTGTAATCTTTGTGTAAAGTTACAATTTTTACACAATGTAGATATTTTTGTACCAAGAAATAGGAAAATTACTATTTATTTATGTAATCATTGTTTTCTTTCGTAATTTGTGTATAATCCATGAAACGCGATCTGCCGACATGATTTTTCCCCTCTGGGAACATATGTCGATGCATCGAAAAGTGGTTTAAGTCAGCATTTTTGTCTTTTCATATCTCTGGGACTTTTTATGATAAAATACTGAAACTTTGCACACCACCTTATTATGTTGGCACATTTCGGGCGCCGTAGACCGATGGTTTGCTCGCTGGATTTGCACGCTGCCACAACTGCCGCCGTGTTCATGCGGAGTACGATCACGTTAAACATGTGGGTCCGCAAGTCCTTCCGAGAGGTTAGTGGTAGAGGAAGGAGGGTACGGTCCCTGTGGATGCCTCTCCCACTGGGTTCCTGTCAAAATTGTTTGGCACTTCCTGGCCGTTCAAACGGTTTCCTTACACCTTTCTGGTTGGTCGGACGGTCTGGGTCTCAACAACACCTTATTAGTGTATGGGGCACATTTTACTCATTTGAAAAGTTTTGGGACGGGGGTCGTATAAAAATTTAAATTTTGTATTTCTATTTATTTATGTAATCATTTAAGTCCCTTGAAAATTTTAATCGATTTCATAAAATTCTGTACCCTTTTTTACTCAACTTTGTAATTTATTATATATGTCTAAGATCAATATTTAAGGAATAAAAGCCGAGGTCAATGGTTTTTACAAACATCCTGTATATATATATATATATATATATATATATATATATATATATATATATATATATAATTAAAATCTTATATCCACTGAGTGTATATAAACTGTTTTGACAAAATAAGAGGGTGAATTTTTTTATCAATATAGTACCCATCAAGACGAACAACACAATGGAACCTGGGGTCGCATTCCACTCTAAGTGTCAGAAAAGCGTAAAATTGAAGTTGAACTTTCAACAGTGAAAATAAGGAGAATTAACTTAATCAGAATTTGCAAAATCCTATTTATTTACACCACAGAAAGGCTCAAGGTAGATGCTCAAAGTGACGGCCAAGAGTGCCGTTGTTCAATTCACAATTGCGAATGAAGGACTGGTGCAACCTTTCGAAAACACCTAGTGTCGTGTTTATCCTGTCCGCTGCAACAACGATTCTTGCTACTAAATTTTCTACGGAGTCCACAGGCGTCTCGTACAACAATGATTTTATGTGTCCCCAGAAGATGTCCAGTGGGTTAAGGTCCGGTGAGCGTGGAGGCCAAGCCACAGGTCCACTACGTCCAATCCACCGTCCGGGATATCTGGCATTCAAGAAGTGTCGGATGACTAAAAGTGACGGTGATGTTCTGGAGATGTGAAACTTCTCCGGGACGACAGCTTTGTCGTCCGAAGTGGCGACTTATGCTTGTTGGACGTGTTTCGAAGTTACTATTTTCTGACACTCAGACTGGAATGCGACCCTAGATTCCATAGTAAATATTGCTCGTCTTGATGGGTAGTATCACCCCTCTTATTTTGTCAAAACAGTTTATATACATCATATATATATATATGTATATATATATATATATATATATATATATATATATATATATATATATATATATATATATATATATATATATATATATAGGGTGAATCGGAGTTGTTTTTACAAAATCAGAGGGGTGATAGTATCCCACCAGATGAGCAATAATTAGCATAGGGTCGCATTGCACTCAGAGAGGCAGAAAAAAAGTAAAATTAGAATACGAACCTGCACGTACTCCAGTATTGGGATAGCGAATGAACGATAACAAACGTTTAACAAACCTATTTATTGTGCAGCGACAAACTCACAGCAAGTGCTCAGAGTGGCGACCACGCGTGTCGTTGCACCGTTCACATCGGCCAAGAAATGACTGACGCGCCCTCTCGAAGATTCCGGGTGTTGTGTTAATGTGGTCTGCGGCAACAACGATGCGCTCGACGAGATCTTCCGCCGAATCCACAGGCATCTCGTACACTAAAGGTTCCATGTGGCCCCAGAAGAAAAAGTCCAGTGGGTTGAGGTCTGGTGAGCGAAGAGGCCACAACACAGGTCCGATCCAGCGTGTGGTATATGTGGCATTCAAGAAGTTCCGGACCGTGATGGAAAAGTGTGCCGGGGCTCTATCGTGCATAAACCACATGTCGCTCTGGATGAGGAGCGGAACGGTCTACAATAAACTGGGTAGCACGTGTTCCAAAAACATACGGTGTGTTGCGTCGGACAAAGGGTATGTTGCGCCAGACAAAACGGTAGGGGTGCATGCGTTCCTCGTGTAAAATACGCCAAACTACTTTCTGAGAAACACCCATTTCGTCTGCTACCGCTCGCGTACTGGTGGACGGAACTGCTGCAAATCTCGTCAGGACTCGCTCTTCCAGTTCAGGCGTTCGTGCAATTCGCGAACGTCCGGCAATGCTGTTAGCAATGCCGAACGACCCGGTTTCTCACAGTCGTCGATCGACAGTGGCAAAGGTAGAATGACTGGGAATAAGACGCGTTGGAAACCGCTGTCCGCACAATCTTCGTGCTGCGCTTCCATTCCCTTTGGCTTCAACGAGTGTGAGGTGCATGTCGCCCAATTCCTCGTAAGTGTACTCCGCCACAGCATTTACGCAACGTGTCGGACGATGTTATCACGGGAATAACTTGCAGTGTTGAAATTGTGCCGGTTTATAAAGGGCAACGTGTGCTCTGATTGGCTATTGCCGGAACCTACTAGGAGCCAGTTATGCTGATTCTGCTCCCTGGATATTTGCATACGGTAACTGCGTTCGTGTCTGGCGTAGGAGATACTACGTAGGCATGTACACAATGACGTCCGAGGCGCTGACTGCGTCATGGCGTCATGCCCGACGCGTTTCGATGTGCCTCTTTTCTGCCTCTCAGAGTGGTTCCATGGTAATTATTGCTCGTCTGGTGGGGTACTATCACCCCTCTGCTTTTGTAAAATCAATTCCGATTCACCCTGCATATATATATATATATATATATATATATATATATATATATAATTAAAATCGTAGATATATCGTATTTATATATATATATATATATATTAAAAGTATCGTATGTTTCTTTTTATTTATCAGACAATAATTGCAAACCTTTTTTATCAATCGGGTTGTTTTCCCTAAATGGCACAAAAAATTTCTTCTTGAATAATACTTTTCTACTCACTTTTATGTGTGTCTCACTGAAAAGTTCCAGAAGATATATCCGAAATTGGAAGGTTTATGAGGAAGGATTATGAGAAATTAGACAAAATGGGACCGGGCAGGTCTTCCATTTAACTCAGGATAAATTATCTTAAATACAGTTTGCGATGCTGAAACTCTTCTAAGAATATCTGATTAAAATGACTAAAGAAATATTGCTTTAAAATAAAATTTATTTCACTCTCGGAAAACATCATGCTAATCTGCAGATTAAAAAATTAGATCTGAAATTATCGTTTAACGTATTAAAAACAGATTATTGTTATTTTGATATAAATTTGAAGCTATATGAGTGCGACCTCATATAGCTTAAAAATGTATCTATTATTACCATTTTCTGGTATAATTATATGATTTTAAAAAATAATTGTGTCACACTTTTCGGTCACCTTGTTTTAATTTTAAAATCTACAAAAATATATGTAGTTTTAGGTTTTTACAATACGTTACTACTCTTATGATTCATGTACTATATCAATAAGAATATTCCAACATTTTACATTTCACGTGAATATTTTGTTCTTGCCGTTTATTTCATTTTCCCTAGGAACCTGAATACCCGTGATCTTAACAGTCCTTAATCTCGTTGAGATAGATTAGATTTTAGAATTTTTTTTCACGTGTTTCGCTGAGCACATATGCTGATAAAAGAACTTGTATCCTTTTTCAGAAAGTCGATAAAATATTTAGATGCATTTTTATTGTTTTTTTTTAAATGAATTGAGTTAGTTTTCGATACATATTAAAATATTTCTAATTACTTTACAGATTAAAAAAAACACAAACCTTCCACTTTTCAGCATCTATACGTGACAAATATAGCAATATTTTTTTTACCGAACGAATTTGTGTTTAGGGACTATTTTCCATAGGTTAACATAGGGAAAAGGAATCAAACGGTTGGAATATCCTTTGAAGGGGGAAACTGCTCATTTCTGTTAAGATGTTGCTTCAAATAATGTTATTAAGTAATTACTTTAAGTATGCAATTTGAATGAATATTAGTAACATTTTGAAAATGGATATATCTTGGTAGAGCTTGTATGGATGTATAAATTGACTTTAGGGTTTTACTAAATTACAACATTTTTTTTTCAAACTAAAAAACAATAATAATTACAGTATTGTGGCAATTAATTGAGAAATGCAGTTTTTTTTTATAAAATTCAGTTTTATTCAAGTTTTCTATGGATACATTTAAAACTAATAAGTGATATGACCTCCCCGAGACTTTATGACATCACAGACACGTTTCGGCATGCAATGTACTAGAGTGACTAACACATGCAGTTTTAATTTCAACGTCTCTGAACCATATGTCAATAACGGCCGAAATTAGCTTGTCCATCGTCGTACAGTCAAATTTGTGAAGCCGTGTTTTGACAATAGCCCACAAATTTTCTATGGGATTCAAGACTGGTGAATTCCCGGGCCAATCCAGTACGGTAATATTTTTTTTGAGCAGAAATTTTTGATTCGCTTCGAAGTGTTACATGGCGCGCTGTCTTGTTGTAAAACGCAATCTCCGTTCGGCCACAGTTTAGCCATGGTTGGAAGCACTTTTCGGGTCAATATGACTTCGTAACTGGCACTGTTCATCATTCCCTCTACGGGAACAAGAGATTCTGCCCCCAAAATGCTGAAATAACTCCCAAAAATCTTTTTGGGCGGATGCTTGATTGATGTGGTGCTGATTGAGAGGTTCTCCTTGGCTCCTTCTCACGAACATAGATCTAAATCCCTGAACAACAAAATGTGTTTCGTCAGAAAAGAGAACTTTCTCCCAGTCCTTCTCAGTCCATGTTTTGTATTTCCGTGCCCATTCCAACCTTTTTTTCTTAATGCGAAGCGTCAGAAGCTGCTTCTTGTACGGTCGACGTGCTCTCCGTCCGCGTTCTAACAGCCTGTATCGCACTGTTGAAGGTGTAATATCAACACCAGCTGCCACCATGGACTTAGACAGGTCAAAACTGGTTAATCGAGGATTTTTAACACACATTCGATGTAAAGTTTTGTCGTCACGAGTCGAAGTTGATCTTTTTCGGCCGTATCTTCCAGAGCGGTTGGTTCCAGCATTTCCTGTTTTCTGAAACCGCTTCCAGATAATCCCGACACTTGCTGTACTCACTCCACATATTTTACCTATTTCCTCTAACGTCTTAGAAGTGTGTTCTCTAAGCGCAATCACTTTAGCACGTGTTTCCGCGCTGATATCCATGACGCTAATGAGCCCCGCAACAACTGAGAAACTACCACTGCGGAACACCTGCCACCTGGCGGAGGAATTTGAACACCTGCTACTTACCAGGTGCATACGAACACCTGCTACTTTGATAATAACTGCAATTTGAACTCTGAGCTAATTTGGAGTGCTTCTTCCTAAGCTTACGTGTGATAAAACGAAAAAAATGACATTTCTCAATTAATTGCCACAATACTGTATATAGCAAGTACATTGTTGACTGTTAATCCATATTATTAAACATTTAAAAAGTTGTTAAATTTCCAATTTATTCAAAAATGTAACATTTCTTAAATTTCCGTATAGTATTTGAACCGTAATTTTTTTAAATGGTCAAACGCGCTCAGCGGTGAAAAGAGTATATGCTATATATTTTCATCCAATTAGATCGTTTTATGTCAATACAAATTTTTGTTTCATTTAACACAAGAAAGACGACTGCAATCTATTTGACGGTTTCAGATTTACTTCCGAGAGCTATGTCTTTATTTATAGCTTCAGGCTACTGAAATTTTATGAATTTTTCTTTCAGATTTACTTCCGAGAGCTATGTCTTTATTTATGGCGTCAGGCTACTGAAATTTTATGAATTTTTCTAATTTTACATGAAAAGGATATACGAATGTTTTTAAAACTGTAGTTATTATTATTATTATTTACTTGTGTTGTGCACTTTTTCAGTCTACAGACGTTATTTTGAAGGCAGTAAAGAAAACAAACAGAAATATTTAAAACAATCGCTAGTTGCGTTAATAAATTTTATTAACATTTAAAAAAAAATTACTTAAGATTTTTTGTTTTTGAACACTTTGTACACTTTGTGCTATATAAAAGTGACTTTGGGGTGTAAAATATAACAATTCTTTTTTTGAAACTAAGAATAAATAATAGCTGTAGTATATAGTTGACCGTTAATGATAATTTTATTACTTATATTCCAGAAAATTTTATTAAGTATTTAGGCAATTGTTAAATTATCAATTTTTTCAGAAATGTATCATATCCCAAATTTTCGTAGCGTATTCGATCAATTAAATGGCAAAACGCGCTTAGCAGTGAAAAGAGAACATGTAATGTATTTTCACTCAATCAGATTGTTTAATGCTAATACAAATTATCTTTTCACTTTACCTTTCAAAATAATTAACAATAAAAATTAAAAAAAATATAGTGACGACACAAATCATATTTTGTGGACATATTTTGTTGACCATAATTTGTGGATCTTGCGTTACATTTTGAATGGATTAATAACTTCACATTTTACTCATCTTTTAATTTTATATTTGCATGTTATGGGCTGAAACTTGTATTGCATGAGTAGGGGTGGACAACACTTTTGTTTTTAAACATATTTCTGTCGAAATTTATCCGATCGTAAATTCGGATAATTGGCTAATAAGTATTTCTAAATTTTATATGCTGCTTGCTCTCTTATTTAAAGCAGTTTTCTTGATGATCCAGGTATATGATACGCTAACGCATGTTCAAACGAAATCATAATTTGTATACAAATTAATTAAAATATATTTCTGGTATACAATCATTTTATTCAATTTTTAAGTAATCTAACTGAACGGCTGCATAAATTGGTCAATTTTTTCCTTGGCCCAAAGCCCTATACTTTGATTACTCGCAAAAAAATATTTTGCGGCTGTGAACCCTTAACACATTAAAGTCAAATTATATCTTAAATTAAGTTTACATAATTTAAAAATTAAATTATTTGTAACTTAAATATAAAATATGAAATAGGAACACATTATTGCAATGATATATCTATCTTTAGTATGAGTTTGCACTAATAAAATATACCAGTTTAGTCAAGTTTAATGACTTAAGTCATGACAAATAGAGGGTGTCCAAGGTTAGAATTATACTCATATTGCAAGCAGATACCTAATTTTTGCTTACGATACGCTCAAGTGATTGGAATTATCAATATCTGCAATGGCAGCAATAAATCTTGCTACTTGAAAAAACGTTGCGAACTTATTGAAACTGACAAATTCAGCGCTATCATGCAGCCGGTTTAAATTTTGTTCCAAATTGGACAAATGGAGTGCAGTCATAAGTTTTAAAATACCATCCAAAGGCAAGTTCTGCCTTTTAGATATGTATTAAAAATACATCTAATTACTTTACGGTATAAAATCACATAAACCTTATTTTTTTACGCACCATTACGTGGCAAATACAGGAAGAAAAAAAAATTATAAACAAGAAAGATCAATCATGCATAAGCATTGATTATGAAACACTTTCCAACTGAAATGTAATTTCATTTAAAAATTTCTAAAATGTGATTCATTCAGTGGTAATATCTTTTACATTATCACAGTACTACAGTAATTTATTATACTTAAATATTTAAAACTGTATCGAAATATAAATCATCTGATTCTTTATGCAAAATCAATGAATATTTCAATTATATAACTTGTATTCCAGACTCCAGAGCTAAATAATTTTGTGTGAAAAAAATTCAGCAATTCTTATGTAATTCATCTTACAATCGCTTGAGATATTTGCATTCTGCATATGTTAAAATTAGGCTTCCTTGAAGAAATAAGAAAAGTTTAGGGATCATTTAAAATCACAACTATTGTAATTGCATAGGCACGGAATTTAGATACGCAGATAATACACAGATAATATATATGTGTATGTGTATGTACTCAAAGTATTGGAATCGTGCCGAAGATCGGAACTCGAATTTTCAAAGGATCTACACGTTTTGGGACTTCTAGAACACGAAAAAACTACTTTTAGGAAGACGTCTGTGTGTGTAAGGGTGTATCTGTGTATGTTTCTGTGTGTCTGTGTGGATATTACATCCACTCTAATTGAAAAACTAATGGACCGAATTTCATACAATTTGGTAGGTATGTTTTTTGTGGGAAATCCTGATGTTCATTAGATTATAGTACGATTCGTAATAAAAGAATCTGCCTTCTTTGCGAAATGGCCGCAGAAATTGCCTTTATCCACTCTAGCTAAAAACTAATGAACCAAATTTAACAAAATTTGGAGTATAATATTTCAATAACCTACAAGTGATTTATATACCAAATTTAACAAAATTTTGTATATAAATCATTTGTAGGTTATTCTACTACGATTCGGGAAAAAGGAACGGGCTATTTTTGCGAAATGGCCAGCAAAAATCGTTATATATAAAAATAAAAGACTACGTGTGCTCAATTATATCAATTAAATTCCTATTTTATATGTGATTTTTGACAACAAAAAGAATAAGACTAACCCCATTACTCTAGGACTAGCCGTTCTTGAGATATTCTAGTTTTTTCGCGTTTTCGCTACGCCACCTTTGACAATAAGTCCAGCTATCAAATGAGAACCAAATTTAAGTTTAACGTGTAAATTCAATGTCATTTAAAATACTTATGTTGTGCAGATAAACTCAAATTATCATTGAATAAATAAAAAGAACGAATATGAGTCTGCAGGGAAAGACATGTGCTGTCCACATCAGAATTTTTAACAATATTACACCAATGATTTATAGAAGTGAACGGGGATTATTTTCAGGCCATTTCGAAAAAAATGTATGATCTATATTTAAAGATCCATCAAATTTTTGTCGAATAAAATGTTCAACAAATTTAAGCTGTGTACCAAATTTTAACTCTCTAGGACGTAGGAAAGTGCATTTAAAATGCCATCAATTAAATTTATCATGAAGAGTTATATAAAATTTAAAAAAAATGAAAAATTGTTATCTACCAAATTTATTTTAAAATATGAAGCCACTCCCATATGCTAAACGTTTAAACAAATGGAGAGATATTTATTATACAATATCTCACTCTTTTCTTTCTGGAAGATATCCCAAAGTCAGAATTTAATTGAATTTGTTTTTTTCCCTATATTAAATAATTTTTTTAATTAAAAAACTACTTAACATATTTTACTGAATTTTTTTTTATATATTCTATGGGATAATGTGAATATTTCCTAAAAATTTCGAAGCAATTCGTGAATTTTAAATTTACTTAAAAAATGTTTGAAAAATTAGGTCCCATAAGGTTCAATGTATTTCATTTTTTCAACCCGGGTTCAATAAAAAACTAATTGGGTGATATTATTTATTTATATTCCCATAGGTCCTACAGACCGTCTGAACAACATACTAAAATTTCATTTTGATAAACTCATTTTTACGGCAGTTATCGTGCTAACGGACAGACAGACAGACAGACAGACAGACAGACAGACAGACAGAATGAACAAAGTCATAAACACTTTTCAACTTTGTTGTAAAGTGTTAAAAAGTAAACGAACGTGTGTTTGCGTACTATTTTCCGTAGGTTAACATGGGAAGAATGAAACGGACAATTGGAGAGAGCATATCCTTTGAAGAGGACCAGCGAATTTTTACGTTAAATAAGACTATTAAGTAATTACTTTATGTATGCGATTTGAAAAAAATAAGAATGACATTTTGAATATAAGTATATCCGTGTTACACCCTCTGTAAGGATATATAAATTGACTTTGAGATTTCATTAACATACAACAAAATTGTTTTGAAACTAAAAAAAAATAATAATAATGTGGGCAGCACATGACTTTCTCTGCAGACTCAAATTCATGTTTTCTTTATTTCTTTAATTCATTAGATTGAGTTTAATTGCACAAAATAACACTAAATTTGCATTTTTAATGCAATTTCTGTTTTTATTTGGAAATTGGATATTTTTTTGAAAGCGGCGTAACAAAAATTCATGAAAGTTCAAATATCTTGAGAACGGTTAGTCCGAAAGTGCAATGGAGTGTTGTTGTTGTTGAAACCCAGACCGTCCGACCTACCAGAAAGGTGTAAGCTAACAGTTTGGACGGTCGGGAAGTGCCACCCAATTTAGACCGAAACCCAGTGGGGGAGGCATCCACAGGGACCGTACCCTCCTTCCCCTACCACCAACCTCTCGGAAGGACTTTCGGACCCACATGTTTAACGTGATCGTATTCCGCATGAACACGGCGGCAGTTTTGGCAGTGGCTGGAATCGAACCCGGGCCTACCGAGTGCAACTCCAGCGCGCTAAACAATGGGCTACCGCGCCCGTGTGATGGAGTGTCGAAAGCCCAGATCATCCGGCTCGTCCAAGGACTTAGAGCAACCGTTTGGATGGCCGGAGCGTGTGATGGAGTGTGTTACATTCTTTTCCTCGTCAAAAATTGTGTATAAAACAAGCATTTAATTGATACATTTGATCATACGTAGTCTCTTTTTTTATAGATTTTTTTTTTGGGGGGGGGGGGGGGGTTGCGGGCCATTTGGTAAAAAAGGCAGGTTGTTCTTTTCCGAATCGTATCAAAATCAAATCGGCACCAGATTATCCCACAAGTAACTTATCTACCAAATTTTGTGAAATTTGGTCAATTAGAATTTTAGCTAGAGTGGGTACATGAAATTTTTGCGGACTATTTCGTAAAAAATGAAGAGCTATTCTTTTCCGTATCGCGCCAAAATCTAATCAGCATCAGAGTATATTACACGTCACCTATCTACCAAATTTTGTGAAATATGGTCAATTACTATTTTAGCTAGAGTGGATACATGACATTTTTACGGGCCATTTTGCAAAAATAAACCGTGTTCTGTTCTTACGAATCGTACCAAAAATTAATCATGACCAGGGTCACACCCAAGTGACTTACTTAATAAATTTTATGAAATTCGATCTATTAGTTTTTAAGTTAGAGTGGATACATACATTGCACAGACAGATACACAGACACACACACACAGACATCAAGCTAAAAATATTTTTTTCGTATTTTAGAGGTCTCGAAACGTGTAGATTCGTCGAAAACTCGAGGTTTCGACAGATCGCGATTTTCAACATGATTCCAATACTTTCCCTATACATTACCATGTATTGCAGGGAATGTAAAAATCTGATGTGGGCAGCACATGACTTTCCCTGCAGAGTTATATTCACGTTCTCTTTATTTTAATTAAATTTAATTCACTTTTAATTCAATTTTCGTTGTCATTTGACAACTGGATTTATTTTCAAAGGTGGCGTAAAAAAATACAAAAAAAAATAAAATATCTCCAGAACGGCCAGTCCTAGTGTAATGGCGTTGGTCTTATTATCTTCATCGTTAAAAATTACGTGTTAAACAAGCATTTAATGGATATATTTGAGCATACGTAGTTTTTTATTTTAGATTTTGGCGATTTTTGCGGTCATTTTGCAAAAAAAGGCAGGTTCTTTTTTCCGAATCAGACCAAAATCTAATCAGCATTAGGGTGTCCCACAATTGACTTATCTTCTGAGTTTTGTAAAATTCAGTCCATTAGTTTTTCAGCTAGACTGGATACAAGCTTTTGCGGGTCATTTCGCAAAAAAGGCGGATTCTTTTATCCCGAATCCTACCGAAAACTAACTAATTAGCACTATATTCGCCTACAAGTGACTTACCTACTAAATTTTATGAAATTTTGTCCATTAGTTTTTGAGTTAGAGTGGATACAAAATTTGCACAGACATACACACAGAAACACAAACAGGCACACACGCAGACGTTACGCTAAAAATAGTTTTTTCGCATTCTAGAGGTCTCGAAACGTGTAGATCCGTCGAAAACTCGAGTTGCGATTTTCGACATGATTCCAATACTTTCTCTATACATTGCCATGTATTGCAAAGAACGTAAAAATATTTTCACTTTGTTGACTGTTAATGTTTATTTTTGACAGTTGTTAAATTGTCAATTTATTAAACAATATAATCTTTCCAAAATTTTCGTAGCCTATTTGAGCTGTAATTTTTCGATTGGCAAAACACAGTTAGAGGTGAATTGAGAAAATGCAATATTTTCCCACCAAATTAGATCGTTTTATGTTAATAGGAATTTTGATTCAAATATGGTGAGACTCAAATATGGTATATTAGATTTGCGAATGTTCAATAACTTCAAAATCGAAAGTTCTAAAAAAGAGGGTAATACGATTATATAAATATTTCGAAATTTCGATTTTACTGATTGAAGCAACTATTTTGACGAGAAAGTTCTCCTTACAACCTAGTTATACGAAATTATGATATATATAAAAACTACTTAAAACATATTTCTCGTACTGTATAATTTTATTTAATTTATAAACAATCTAACTTACTGAGATGTTGCATACTTTGGTCAATTTTTATCTTCATCCAATTTCATTGCTCGCTAAAGGATATTTTGTGGACAATGAACCTCGTGACACCTTAAACTATATTTAAGATTAAATTTACATATATTTTGAAAATTTAATTATTTGTGACTAAAATAAAACAAGAAAGATCAATCATGCTTAAAGCATTGATTATGAAACACTTTCCAACTTCAATGCAATTTTATTTAAAAAAGTTTAAATGGAATACATTCCTCGGTAATATTTTAAAACTTATCACAATATACTATACATTAATTTATTATATTTGAAAACTTAAATCTTCATTGAAAAAAATGCACTTCATTCAAATGACAGCATTGCAATATAAATTTCCTGGTTTAAATATCTCTAAAATGAGATACATTCCACAGTAATATTTTTAAAACTATCATAATACTACGATAATTTATTATATTTGAAAACTTCATCGAAAACAACTGAAATTCATTCAAATGACGCCATAGAAAAAATAACACGCCTGGATCTCTCTATAAAAACAGCATTTCATTCATAACTTTCTCCCATTCATTTCATTCATCACAATACTCTATAATAATTTATTTTATTTAAAAATTAAGACCATGGAGCTTCAAGTAATCAAACTCTATGCGTAAAACTTTATCGAAAAAAATCGTCTTTCTTTTGTAAAATCAATGAATATTTCATTCATATCAGCTACGCAGACTCCATGGACTAAATTATTTTGTGTTAAAGAAATACAAAACTTCTAATACAACTCATTCTACATATTTTGCTGTTTACATTTTACATAGGTGAAAAATAGGCTTAATTGTAGAAATAATCAAATTTCGATGAGCATTTAAACTCAAATATATTGTCATTGCGTTGTTTTAGTATGTAGATGCACAGAATTTAAGCAAAAATAAAGTAGTTTTGGGACGGATACAACACTCAATATGAATTAAAAAGAACTTAAAAAAATCACGATTTTGAAACAAGATGGATGCCATATATCATTTTGAAGTGGGTCATGTGATCGTTTCATATCATGGTCAAGTGCTCGTTTCATATAAGAGGTGCAATTATTATTTTAATTTTTATTTAAAAAACTACTGAATATATTTCGCTGAATTTTTTTTATATATTTTATGGAACAATTTAAATATTACCTGAAATTTTCGAAGCAATTTGTGAATTTTAAATTCGCTTAAAATATGTTTGAAAAATTAGGTCCCATAGAGCTCAATGTATTTCATTTTATCAACCCGGATTCAATCCAAAACTAATTGGGTGATATTATTCATTTATATTCCCATAGGTCCTACAGACCGTCCGAACAACATACTAAAATTTCATTTTGATTAAGTCATTTTTACGGCAGTTATCGTGCTAACGGACAGACAGACAGACAGACAAACAGACAGAATGAACAAAGTCATAAACACTTTTCAACTTTGTTGTAAAGTGTTAAAAATTTTGAAATTGGGACACATAATTGCAATTATATATCTAGCTTTAGTATGAGTTTGCACTAATAAAATATACCAGATTATGTATGCTTTTTTAACCCATTATGCGCCATTGTTCCCATTTTGGGAACATTACTTTTCAGATTTTTTTTTAAAATAACTGTTTTAAATACTATAAATTTAACCGTATTTTAATCTTGTGTAAATGCAACGAATTCTGAAATTTTTATCAAGACCTTTTCTTGTAATTTCAATTTTTTTTTTTTTTTTTGCATTTTAAAAGACATGTAATTTGACTTTTCGGTCACATTCTATACATTATTTTTTTTAATATAACATTATAATAAAAATCATTTCCATGGTTACAATTCAGTTATAATTTCCCATTATGTAAAGTATCATTGATCTGTTGTTAATGTTTCACAATAGGTCTTCCACAATTGAGGCAAGAACACCTTATTCCCATTAGGAGAACATTGGCGCCTTCTTTAGTTTCCGAAACCAATCAGAATTCCGCCAACTAAGATTCGAAACTAAGCAGTATGCAAATCAAAAGAACTACAGTAGATTTTTTTTGACAGAAAAAACTTCGAGGGTATTGGGGGATAATACTATTTCCTGGATACCATTATTTGCCTCATGAAGACGTGTACTGGAGCAAATCTGACGATTGCAGTATACCTTTTATTCACAAATCTATGAGCAGACAACGTTTTCGCAACATAAAAAAATATATACATCAGTGCAACAGTGATACAATTGATCTAACGAGTAAATGTGCGTCAATTTATTGACACATTTTGTTAAAAACTCCAACAGTTTGGAGTATTTTTTGAATACTTTTTCGTCGATGAGGAAATGAATCCTTATACAGGTCATCGATCTGCGAAGATGTATATGCGATTGAAACCCATAAATGCGGGACAAAATGTGGGTTCTTGCACCATCGCAGGGTTATCCTTATAATCCAAAAGCATATGTTGGGAAGGGACAGATGTCTACACTGCGTTGCCGTTGGGAACAAACGAATGAACTGACAGTGTTTTACGTCCCTACCGTTATTGGTAGAAGTGAGGGTCAGGAATTTTTTTACCAAAGGAAAAATCCAAGATAGCGGACTACAAAATTATTCTGCAACAGATTCTATAGCTCTTAAGAAGAAATATAGAGGAACGTTTGACTCCATTACCACGGACTCCATTAGTATTGTGAAATGAAAAGACAATCAGCTTGTTTGTTTGGGTTCAAGATATTAACCATTAACACGGATAGGTTCAGCGAAAAGATGGAGCACCACAAAAAAGAAAGATGTTGATATTCCACAGTCACATGTTATTGCCTCTTACAACAAACAGAGGTGTCAATCTGCTCGATCGATTTGTGAGTCAGTATCGGCCAAAAACAAGGGGCAAAAAATTATGTTGCCCAATTTTTACAAACACCTTACATATTGCAGTTGCAGCTGCCCAGAGAATACATAGAGAATGTAAAAGGCACCTGACACACACAGACACATTTATATTGTATTATACTATATATATATATATATATATATATATATATATATATATATTATCTAGAGAGAGAGAGAGATATATGCAAAATGCTTAGAAAATGCTTACCATGGCCGGACTTTAAGCTTCTTTTACACTTAACTATAATATTATTAGATTGTTACCTTGGCAAATACTGGTGGAACTCAGTATCTGCCAAGAGAAATCTGGTTGTTGTTGAGAGACCCAGACCGTCCGACCTACCAGAAAGGTGTAAGGTAACCGTTTGGACAGCCGGGAAGTGCCACCCAATTTAGACCGGAACCCCCGGAGGCATCCACAGGGGCCGTACCCTCCTTCCCCAACCACCAATCTCTCGGAAGGACTTACGGACCCACATGCTTAACTTGATCGTACTCCGCATGAACACGGCGGCATTTGTGGCAGCTTGCAAATCCAGCGCGCAAACCACCGGGATACCACACCCGAAAAGTTCCAACAACACGCGGTGTTCCCAGGTGGTCACCCACCCAAATACTAACCGCGTCCGATGCTGCTTGACTTCGGTGATCTAACGAGAACCGGTGTGTTCAGCACGGTAGGGCCGTTGGCTAAGGAAGATGTGGTGAAGAAATTGATCTTAAGGAGATTAAATTAACTTAATTAGACTACGTAATAGTGTGTATATAAATTTATACGTCAGACTTTTTTTGCATCCACCTTTTTCTGCAACGCGGCGTCCCCCTATAATAAATGTAAGTCCAAAAATATTATTAATTATCGACTACTTATTGAAGACACTGCTTTTCTATACTTAATTATTAATTTGAAATAACACATTCTTTTCACCAACATTTTCAATTCTTAATTTTGTAAATAATATTCATTTACTTTCAATTTAACATGGAAGTGAGAGTGATGACGAAGTGGTAATTTACAATTAACTGATTCTTAAAAACGCGAATTCCTCATGAGAGTAAAATGAGTACACGTTACGGATACCACATGAGTTGCAGGCCCCATTTTGCAAGAATCATCTTGGACAGGATCATCTTTGGGGCAACAGCACTGTGTCTTGGTGTCTATACCGACTTGTTTTTAAAACTTCTCTTTGACAATCATCATAAATCCTTAATTCACGGACAATAACTTCGTTTCAACATCTTTTCATCAACCTATACCCAAAATCTCTTTCTGATTTTTTGTACGAAAAGTAAACTTGCTCTTCTGTTTTCTCCTTCACTTCCTTGGACGTGCCCTTGTGTGTCCATACATCCGGCTCCCATTGGCAGGCGAGCTGGCACCAGAAACTGGCCGGTGATACACTTGGTGTAACTTCTTGAGATCTTAAAGACCACGTGACACTTCGATGCTTGTGGAAATTATTTATTGATACCCACCCCCTATATCTTTTTTAATTATATGTTAAACACTGGCGACCGTCTGGCTGAGTTTATTGTTTGACAATTACAAAGCTTATTTCCCTCTTCTGGTACATGATGTTTGGAGACAAGGACGTATCCTCCGAAATTTCATTTCGGAGGGGGGTCCACAGTATAGTGAACTTTCAATAAAAAAGTTTGAAAAAACGAACTAAACTTGACTAAAACTTGACTAAATTGATACTGGATCACAATTGAACGAGAAAACACGAGAGCACAGGCAAGGACGTATCCAGAAATTTCATTTCGGGGGAGGGGGGAGGGCCTGAACCAACTGACCCCCCTCTATGAATGTCTATTTCTTGGAGACATAAATAAAGAAAAATGATTTTATCTTTAACCTTAAAACTAGTAATACTGGAATTATTAAAATTGGCTACTTAAAAAAAAAATGGTGTTACTTTTATGTTATTCGTATTATTTTATGTTATATATCCTTTTTTGTGTTATTCGTGGACTCTATAAGAGTATGTTACGGCCTCCACTTTGGTAACCATTTCTGGAGTTAACATTTATTACTCACAATTATTTAAAATGTAATATTTTACATAATGTTATTTTAAAGACCATGTAATTAAACATAAAATAAATTATAGTTTAAATATATTATGTGTTTGCAAAATGCTTGAATAAGACACATTATTGTGCAATTTCTCAGCCGAAATAAACTTGTTTCATTAGTTGAATTTCCAGTTTCATTTCAACTGAAAATAAAAGCTAACCCTCGGGAATTAATCATGCTTTAACACCGTGTCTTTAAAATTCCATTTTGCATTAAATTAAATTGAGGATTATTAAGCAACTGTGGATATTAAACACGATTGCTGATTTGTAAACGTAAAAGCTAAGCCTGTTAGTGTGAGCAATATTATAAATTACAATTTAGTTCTCCCAGAATATTAAGGGGATGAAATATATTGGTAAGGTTTAGAAACCAGTTTAAAATACTATATTAATATTATGAGTTTAAGGATTAAAGAACGTGGATGGTTCATTCCACAATTCCAAATTAAAAGCCACTTTTGGGACATATGCTCAAAACATTGTACTAGTGTATTGGTGCGGATATAAATCACAAACTAAGTAACATAGTTTTATTTGCACATATTGCTGCTATGTTTCTTTTCAAGCCAGATATACGCTTAGGGCTGCGGGAGATTTCGCCACTCACTTAAAATGTTATTACACGGTGCAATTCCTTCCAGCATACATTTCAATGGGAAGAAATCTTGCAGCCGAATTGCCGCAATTTTTTCAATCTCAGCAATAAAAATTGCTCAATTTCTGATTGTAAACCAACCAGAGGACGATGAGATTGGACGTCACTCCGATCCGTTTTTCTTCTTCTCATTTGCATTAAAGATGGCGATAGCGACTGCAAGCCCATCTTAAGTAGCTGAGCTATGTTGGAGTCTGTAGATGGGAAAAAATAATAGAATTTCTACCAAATTACAGACACCTGTTGGAAAAAAAGATCCACATTATACGAAAAAATACTAAAGAATGTTTCCTGGGATGAAATCGGCGGCATTAGAGATGAGGAGGAGTCTAAAGTATGATTAACGGGCGAAATTACCAAAGTTCGGCAATAAAAATTGCCCTGTGTAATAACACCATTAGCTTTCTGCCGGTTGTCTGGGGAATATTAGTTACCCTGATCTACAGAGAAGAATGATGATTGGTTAACCAATAAATACAAAATACTACTAAAATTTTATATATATATGGATATACTGAAAAGCTGTAATTGCATGCACCTGAAATAAAAGTAATTCGCGACACGTCCACTGCTAACCAGATTAAAATTACAGAAAATTATAAAAGCTGTATCGTCACAATTAAGAGCGTAAAAATACAAGATAAAACGCCTTACTGCTTTCGGGCATCAAAAGACCTTCATCAGAGACATCAGATAAAGCTCCTGTATATTGGAAAATTATTGAAAGCAAAATATGAACTAATATGCAAATTGAGTTCGTATTTAGCTTCGTATAAATTTCCTATTTACTGGTGCTGTACCTCATCATCTCATATTGTGGGTATAAATGATTAGGTCCTAAATTTAATAACTAGTAAACTGTATATGAAATATTACATAATCTGACTGGGGTCGTGATATGATGACTACTGTTTAAACCTATAGTCAACCAACTTTGCCATCTGAAAGAATTACACTACCCGGCATGCATTTTAGTGTGCAAGTATAAAACTTTTGTCTTATATTCATATATATGAAGATGATAAAAATATAAGTCGATAATACAGACAATTATGAGTATGTACAGAATACATAGAAACAATTTGGTGTGTTATGGTGGCTAAATATATTGTCGTTAAATAACAAGCGTAGGAAAATTTTAGGCTCATTTCCAAGGCTGGAAATGCGTTATTAAAATGCACGGCTTGAATCTGGTGTTCAGTGGATTCCAGTCTATTTCGATGCTATATTTATTGCTGTTGCAAACAGAAATTATTGCTGTTTGGAAAATAATTTTAAATTATTCATTTTAAGAACATCTATATTTATATTGTAAGACAGCGATTTTACTCTTAAAAATACTATACCCGACGCATTTGTCGGCTTGTTCGTCACAATTTTGCAGTCTTTACAAGATAATAACAATAATTTTAGAGAAACTAAATACTTGTCTGTGATGTAAAAAAGTAAAAAATATTTGTGCTGTAAAAAAGTAAAAATATTTGTGCTGTAAAATAGTCCTTAAGATCCAAAAAAGCCCTTAAGTTAGTAATATTTTGCTTGGATATAAAATCCCTTTCGAAAACAAAAACGCTTAGAAAATGTGGAAAATATATACAGTTTCCATGCACTGAATGGCCAAATTGAAGGTAAATTTTTTACACTGCCGTTTTCAGATATAAAGCTGCTAGATTTAAATTAAAAATACAGATTCTGAGTATATAAATATGGTCGTATAAGGTCAAAATCTATCTTAAACTTTAGATCCAGTTCAAAGTACGAGGAAGTTTCATTAAATAAGGTAACAAAGCCTGCCGTATGTTAGACATTTGTTCTTATATCAATATGAAGATAACCAGTAACTTAACTTGGCACACATTACTTTTCAACGTAAACATCATACTTATCCAGGCATTTTTTCCATCGGTACGCTAAGACATATATCCCAGACCTGAAGAAATCTGGGTCAAGTTTCTACAACCAAGACATTACAGCTTGTTGAATTTGGTTGTCTTTTGCACAAGATTTTCCAGCCAAATGGTTCTTGAAACGGCCGAAGAAACTAAAATTGGTAAGCACCAGGTCTGGGCTGTAAGGTGGGTATATAAGCATCTCCAAATAAAAGTGTCATCAAACACTTTACAACAAATCTAAACTTGTTTACGTTACTTGGCACTAAGTTCATACACCTTCACAAGCTGGTGATGCATTTCATCTGGTATTATATGTCCTGAACTTGTAGAAATTTTATTACGTATCTCCATTTTACTACGTTTCCATAAGTGCCGCTATTTTTAAAAGTTTGTGAAACAATATGCTTGATATGTGCTGCCATCTAGTAGCAGGGAAAACAAATAGATATTTGAGTAATCCTTACTATCCAAATTTATTCAACAAAGAAACGAATTTCATACGTGGGGGTCAGGCTGTTTTATTTCACATTATTAACTGAAACCCCCCTAGATTAATACCATATTAATCCAATCCAATGACTCAAAACATAGATCAAACCATGAATTACATTAGCTTGCAAAAAGAAAATTCTATTGTGGTTCCAAGTGTTGGCTAATTTTAGCCAGCTCAGCTCAGATTTTCGGTAATAGTATCACGCTATGATTTTTAAATTCGCTTTTTTCAACTGTATACCTGTATATTCATTTCTAGTCGTGGGCCAGTTGTTCATCAATGACGTACACAGTGTGTGTCCTATCCCCCCCTTTTTTTGAGAAAAAAATCGGCCCGATAGAATTGAAATGATTTTACTTGGATAACATATTTCTTTGTGAGTGGTTTATCTTCTTCCCTATATTCAAAATAGTACATATTTCAAATAATTCCAAATACTAAAATATCGAAATTAGAACCACCATTTTACTATTATTTTGAAAATTAATAATCCGATTCAAAATCCAATAATATATCCGTGCAGTGCTTTTAAAAGCTATGAATTAATCCCAATCTGTTTATAGATACCTCTTTCAGTTACCTGTCTGATTTCAGACGAGTGCTTAGATCATATACTTGTTGTCGAAATGTCAAATTATTACCCAAAAATTATTATGTCAAATTATTATCCTTGGTTTATCTTCTTCCCTATATTCAAAATAGTACATATTTCAAATAGTTCCAAATACTAAAATATCGAAATTAGAACCACCATTTTACTATTATTTTGAAAATTAATAATCCGATTCAAAATCCAATAATATATCCGTGCAGTGCTTTTAAAAGCTATGAATTAATCCCAATCTGTTTATAGATACCTCTTTCAGTTACCTGTCTGATTTCAGACGAGTGCTTAGATCATATACTTGTTGTCGAAATGTCAAATTATTACCCAAAAATTATTATGTGAAATTATTATCCTTGGCGGAGTACAAACTCATACAATATCTCTGACGAGATATAAGATTCAGGTAAATCTATAAATTTGTCTGGTGGAATATAAATACATACTAGAATTTCGTACTTTCAATTTTTTTTTTTCAAATTGCTCCAAATACTGAAATATCGAAATTAGAACCACCTTTTTACTATTACTTCGAAAATTAATAATCTGATCCAAAATCCAATAATTGACTTAGATTCCCCAAATCCACTTCACTTCCTAATTTTTTTAACACGAAACAAAATATTTCTCGTGTGGGGGTTGCGGGGGGGGGGGGCAGATATATCTCAAACACGAGGAAACATATTGAGTTGCAACACTCGTGACATTTTATACATTACAACTTTCCCCATTGGAAAACTTTAACTTGTCAAAATATTAAGTATCGAATTTATAGCCGCTATAGTTCAAAAACTAAGAACTTGACCCAAAATCATATTATGTATCTTTGTAGGGATTACAAAGGACTAGAACTTACTTTTTATAGTTTATGTTTAGCAATTTCAGTTTGTGAGATATAAGTATTGCGAACTTAAAACGGGATAATTTTCAAAGTTTTCGACTTGATAAGATGATTCCTCAGAAACTATGAGAGTTTTATGAAAGCAAATTATAGATCTAGAAACTGCATTTCCGGTTGAATGTTTTTGACTCTTGATATTTATATCGATCTTTTATAGTTTCGCAGATATTTCAAACAAAATGAAGCAAACAGTCGCACAAAAAAAACTTCTTACTTTTATAGAATAAAAAATTTCAAAATATTAAAATGATATTTATATATTTTTAGTCATTGCCATATTTTTGACAAAATACAAACAAATGTAAACAATTGGTTAGAAATGTAAACAATTTTTACAAAAGTAAAAATTATTTACATTTTTTAAATATAGTTACATTTTTTTAGTATTCGGTACAAGTTGTTTAAATTTTTCAAAACATTTCGATTTCTGCCAGAGATACTACACGTACAGATGTTTTTTCCATCAAAATTAAATTAATCCACCAAGTTTCATATTGGGAAATGAAATTCAGCTCAGTGAATTTCCTCAGTCAGTCGTAATATGTTCTCTTGAGAGTTCCTCATTAAGTATAATTGCATCGTACACTGGAGGAAAATAAAACCCCAATACCAAGAAGGAGTTGTGCTAGATAAATGAAATTTGGGAGACTCGTTTGTACATATGAAAGATTACTCCTAATTAGATTTCGAGCTAGACGAATAAGAGTGGCGCTAGTAGCGCCACTATGATCATTCAAATCACGTTTGCTTTAAATACTCGGTGTAAACTTCGCGACCTTTATATCTTCCGAACTGGGCGTTGTGAGCTAGGTTTGAGTCAAGAATGTCTTTAAGGAGACGAAGAAGGCAGTATCAGCAGCTTAGTGTGTTTGAACGAGGCCATATAATAGAGCTACGAGAAGGTGGATTTCCTTTAAGCGATATTGCAGAAAGACTTGGTAGAGATGTATCCACTGTGCATGATTGTTGGCAGCAGTGGTCACGACAAGGCACTGTCTCAAGAAGACCGGGGTCCGGCCGCACAAGGGCCACTACTAAGAGAGAAGACCGCCGTATTCGCCTTATGACTGTGGCGGATCGTACTGCATCTGCAGCAGCAATTAGAGCTACTGTTGGCTCCAGAGTGACACAGCGAACTGTAAGAAATCGATTACTTGAGGGACAGCTCCGAGCCAGAAGACCTGTTGCGTTCATACCACTAACTCCGAATCACTACCATCTGCGACGTCAGAGGTGTCAAGCTAGAGCTCATTGGAGGGCGGAGTGGAGATCTGATGTATTCTCAGGTGAGAGTCGTTTCTGGTTTGATGCCAATGATGGTCGTATGTGGGTAAGAAGGAGGCCAGGTGAGCGCTTGGAAGCAAGCTGTCTGCGGCGTAGACACACTGGACCTACACCACGAGTTATGGTCTGGGGAGCTATTTCCTATGATAGCAGGAGTACTCTCGTTGGTATTTCAGGCACCTTGACAGCAAATTTGTACATCAGACTGGTGATTGAACCGGTTGTGGTGCCATTCGTGAGCAGTAATCAAGAGGGTGTTTTCCAACAGGATCACTCTCGTCCTGATACCACTACTGTCACCCAACGTGCTCTACAGAGTGTCGACATATTGCCTTGGTCTGGGAGATCACCAGATCTTACTCCCAACGAGCACGTATTGGACATTATTGGAAGACAAATCCAGCGTCATCCACAACCAGCATTAATCGTTGCTGATTTGGCTGACCAAGTGCAACAGACATGGAATTCCAATCCACAAAATGACATACGGCACATGTACGACACAATGCATGCACGTTTGCATGCTTGCATTCAAAATCGTGGCGACTACAGAGGTTATTAATGTACCACCATTTCACATTGGAAATGGTTTTTCTCGCGCATACGTTAACCTGTGACATTGAAACTTTAATCAAATAAATATGTTACTCACACAATTGTTTGCCTAAATTTCATTCCTCTAAACTAATTTTTTCTTGGTGTTGATATTTTATTTTCCGCCAATGTATAATTGTATCAGAGAAATTGTACCATAAATTTTTAAACGTTTATACATATTGTCTGAAAATACTGTAATTTAACCTGCGAAAACTTGAGTTGAAAAGCGCCTATAATGTCCTATGTTTCAGCTAATTCAAATAAAAACCGAAAGTGCTAAATGTACAGAAACAATTGCCATCATGAAATGTACTTGATTAATATTTTACAGTTAATAACATTTAATATAATTTTTTGACATAAAATTGAAATTGCCAATAGCTTTCTTCTTAACATGTAGCCAAAATATTGTAACCATATATCATATCTTATGTTCCACTAGACGCAAGTTTCTTTAAAACGGTACAAGTACAAAATTATGAAGAACAAGTTGCCTCTAAAGTTCATAAAAAATTGAAGACGGGAAGCAAAATCCTTAACATCACAATTTGTTTGAAATTAATAACTTCGAAATTATTGCAACACTTTACAAAAACGTTATATGCATTTGATTTTATAAATACCACATGTTTTTTTAATGAAACTTATATATATATATTTCATATATAATTTCCAGGTAGATGAAGGAAATTTATAATTTTATTGTGTTTAAAAGAAACTTTATAGGATGTATAATACAGGGTCTCCAAAAAAGTCCTTTAACGCCCATAACATATGACCACCCGAAACTTCTCACAGACTTCAAAACCTTCTAGCAAGCTCTCGATATATGTTATGCCAATTCGGACTATATATATATATATATATATATATATATATATAAATATATATATATATATATATATATATATATATATATATATATATATATATATATATAAATATATATATATATATATATATATATATATAAATATATATATATATATATATATATATATACACATATATATATATATATATATATATATATATATATATACATATATATATATATATATATATATATATATATATAGAGTTTCCGAATTGGTAAAATGTGGGCATTTGTTGTGGGAGTTAAAGGACTTTTTTGGACACACAGTAAACTTTTTTTGTTTTTTTAAAAAAAATAGTTTCTGTCAGTGTTTCTTTCAGGACTGTTTGGCAGGGGGGAATGAAACTTTAGGGGGGAGGCCAAATTTTCCATTTGCCCTATATACATATATCTAAATGCTGCCACATAAATAGAAACTAGCTTAACATAAAATGTTTACGGGGGGCGAATAATCGTCTCTGGTGTCTACGCCTCCTCCCCCAGAGGTATGCCTGAAAGAAACACTGGTTTCTGTCATTCCATTTTATTTATATAGATTGCATTCTAAGTTCATGATAAAATACTATCTTATTGGTATATGAAAAACAAGAAAGATCAATCATGCTTAAAGCATTGATTATGAAACACTTTCCAACTTCAATGCAATTTTATTTAAACATGTCTGAAATGCAATACATTCCTCGGTAATATTTTAAAACTTATCATAATCCTATAAAAGTTTATTATATTTGATAACTTAAACCTTCAAAAATGAACTTCATTCAAATGACGGCAATGAAATATACTGGTTTAAACATCTCTAAAATGCGATACATTCTTCGGTAATAATTTTAGAATTGTCATAATACTACGATAATTTATTATATTTGAAAACTTCATCGAAAACAACTGAAATTCATTCAAATGACGTCATAGAAAAAATAACATGCCTGGCTCTCCCTATCAAAGCAGCATTTCATTCATAAATAATTTCCCATTCATGTCATTCATCACAATACTATAATAATTTATTTTATTTAAAAATTAAGACCATGGAGCTACAAGTAATTAAACTCTATGCGCAAAACTTCATGGACAAAAATCGTCCTTATCTTTGTAAAATCAATAAATATTTCATTCATATCAGCTACGCAGACTCCATGAACTAAATGATTTTGTGTTAAAGAAATACAGCAACTCTAATACAACTCATTCTACATATTTTGCTGTTTACATTTTACATAAGTGAAAAATAGGCTTCGTTGTAGGAATAATCAAATTTGGATGATCATTTAAACTAAAATATATTGTAATTGCGTTGTTTCAGTATGTAGATGTACAGAATTTAAGCAAAAATAAAGTGGTTTTAGAACGGATTCAACACCCAATATGAATTAAAAACAACTTTAAAAATAAAGATTTTGAGACAACATGGATGGCATATATCATTTTGAAGTGGGTCATGTGATCCTTTCATATCATGATCAAGTGATCGCTTCATATAAGAGGTGTTATTATTATTTTAATTTTTATTTTAAAAACTACTGTATATATTTCGCTGATTTTTTTTTATATATTTTATGGAACAATTAAAATATTACCTAAATGTTTCGAAGCAATTTGTGAATTTTAAATCCGCTCAAAAAATGTTTTGAAAAATTAGGGCCCATAGGGCTCAATGTATTTCATTTTTTTAACCCGGGTTCAATCCAAAACTAATTGGGTGATATTATTCATTTATATTCCCGTAGGTCCTACAGACCGTCTGAACAACATACTAAAATTTTATTTTGATTAAGTCATTTTTACGGCAGTTATCATGCTAATGGACAGACAGACAGACAGATAGAATGAACAAAGTCATAAACACTTTTCAACTTTGTTATAAAGTGTTTATAAAATACCAGCTCACTTTTCTTTTAATTATAGTAGCGTTTTAGAAGCATAATATGTGTACATAGTTTATTACTCGTACTGTCACAAATTACCATTCCTCATTTATGACATATTTATTTGCTTATTTACAGTTTTCTTTCATTTTGAGCCAGCCAAATTACGTCATTTTCTGAATGTATTTCGGGGTAATGAAGGATTAAATCTGACATTTTAGAATAACCATTGAGGATAATTCAGTTTTCACGAAAATTGTCCAAACATATTTCTGTTAGAAGCAATATAAACTAAATTTCGGTAATTAAGGAAACACCCAATGTACAAAATATGTAGGTTTGGAGTAAAATGAGATTCTATTTTCAAATTCAGCGCTTCAAATATCATATAAACTTGCTGCATTTTATTACCAGCCACGGCATTTTTTGGAAAAGTATTAATTTGCAATAGCTTTCGTGCAGTATCGACGCCAGTTATAATCGGAAAATATGGTATTTTTTCTGATTTAAGAGATGTTAACACATAATACTTGTGATAATGTAAGGATAATGTTCAAAACATTTTAATTGTACATGCATATTCAATATATATGAAATTTGAAGGATCGGCAGACGATAAAAAATTGGCTCTGTAAGGTTCCTTTTAATTTGATATTTTTAAAAATCAGTATTAAAAGATCTATTATTGCTATTTTTTTAATTTCCAGAGTGCTATCCAATGTGTTTATGATGCAGACGATTTTAATTAAATGTTTTCGGATTTAATTAATACAGAAGTGTAGATAAAATAAATGTTATATAAAAAACAAGAAAGATCGATCATGCATAAAGCATTGATTAAACAGAAACACTTTCCAACTTCAATGCAATTTTATTTAAACATCGCTAAAATGCGACATATTCCTCGGTGATATTTAAAAAATTATCATAATACAACATTAATTTATTATAATTGAAAATTCAAAATTTCATCGAAAAAAATGAACTTCATTCAAATGACGTCATATAAATATAAATCGTCTGGCTCCTCGGTAATGTTTTTAACATTAACATAATACTATAATAATTTATTATATTTGAAAACTTCATCAAAAACAACTGAAATTTATTCAAATGACGCCATCAAAATATAACAGGTCTGGCTCTCTCTAAAAAAGCAGCATTTCATTCATAAATATATTATTATTCATTTCATTCATCAGAATACTATAATAATTTATTTTATTTAAAAATTTAAGACCATGGAGGAACAAGTAAACTCTATGCTTAAAACTTCATCGAAAAAAATCTTCCTTCTCTCTGTAAAATCAATGAATATTTCATTCATATCAGCTATATATATTCATATCAGCTATCGTACCATAAGCTAAATAATTTTGCGTTAAAGAAATGCAACAATTCTTATACAACTAACTCATTCTACATATTTTGCTGTTTACATTTTACATAAGTGAAAAATAGGCTTCGTTGTAGAAATAATCAAATTTGGATGATCATTTAAACTCAAATATTTTGTAATTGCGTTGTTTCAGTATGTAGATGCACAGAATTTAAGAAAAAATAAAACGGTTTTATGACGGATACAACACTCAATATGAATTAACAAGAAAGATCAATCATGCTTAAAGTATTGATTATGAAACACTTTCCAACTTCAATGCAATTTTATTTAAACAAGTCTGAAATGCAATACACTCTTCGGTAATATTTTAAAACTTATCACAATATTACATTAATTTATTATATTTGAAAACTTAAACTATGATCGAAAAAATTGAACTTCATTCAAATAACGGCATTGAAATATAAATTGCCTGGTTTAAACTTCTCTAAAATGTGATACATTCCTCGGAAATATTTTTAAAACAATCACAATACTGCGATAATTTATTATATTTGAAAACTTCATCGAAAACAACTGAAATTCATTCAAATGTCGTCATGGAAAAAATAACACGCCTACATCTCTCTATAAAAACAGCATTTCATTCATAACATTTTCCCATTCATTTCATTCATCACAATACTATAATAATTTATTTTATTTAAAAACTAAGACCATGGAGCTACAAATAATTAAACTCCATGCTTAAAACTTCACAGAAAAGAATCGGCCTTCTCTTTGTAAAATCAATGAATATTTCATTCATATCAGCTATGCAAACTCCATGGGCTAAATAATTTTGTGTCAAAGAAATACAGCAAATCTAATACAAATCATTCTAGATATTTTGCTGTTTACATTTTACATAAGTGAAAAATAGGCTTCGTTGTAGGAATAATCAAATTTGGATGATCATTTAAACTAAACTATATTGTACTTCCGTTGTTTCAGTATGTAGCGGCACAGAATGTAAGCAAAGATAAAGTGGTTTTAGGACAGATACAACACTCAATATGAATTAAAAAGAACTTAAAAAATCACGATTTTGAAACAAGATGGATGACATATATCATTTTGAAGTGGGTCATGTGATATTTTCATATCATGGTCACGTGATCGCTTCATATATGAGGTGTAATTATTATTTTAATTTTTATTTAAAAAATTACTGAATATATTTCTCTTTTTTTTATATATTTTATGGAACAATTTGAATATTACCTAAAATTTTCGAAGCAATTTGTGAAAGTTAAATCCGCTTAAAAAATGTTTGAAAAATTATGTCCAATGGGGCTCAATATATTCCATTTTTTCAACCCAGGATCAATCCAAAACTAATTGGGTGATATTATTCATTTATATTCCCATAGGTCCTACAGACCGGCTGAACAACATTCTAAAATTTCATTTTGATTAAATAATTTTTACGGCAGTTATCGTGCTAACGGATAAACAGACAGACAGACAGAATGAACAAAGTCATAAAGTTCTTTTTAACACTTTTCAACTTTGTTGTAAAGTGTTAAAAAGAACTTTAAAAATCACGATTTTGGGACAAGATGGATGCCATATATCATTTTGAAGTCTGGCACGTGATCTCTTCATATAATGATCACGTAATCACTAAGAGGTGTAATTATTATTTTAATTTTTACTTAAAAAACTACTGAAAATATTTTGCTGAAATTTTTTTATATATTTTATGGAACAATTTGAATATTACCTAAAATTTTCGAAGCAATTTGTGATTGTTAAATCCGCTTAAAAAATGTTTGAACATTTAGGTCCCATAGGGTTCAATGTATTTCATCTTTTCAATCCGGATTCAATCCAAAACTAATTGGGTAATATTATTCATTTATATTCCCATAGGTCCCACAGACCGTATGAACAATATACTAAAATTTTATTTTGATAAAGTCATTTTTACGACAGTTATCGTGCTAACGGACAAACAGACAGACAGACAGAATGAACAAAGTCAAAAACACTTTTCAACTTTGCTGTAAAGTGTTAAAAAGAAAATGTTTTCGAAAATAACAAAATGTATATAAAATAAGAAAGATCAGTCATGCATAAAGCATTGATTATGAAACACTTTCCAACTTTAAGGCAATTTTATTTAAATCTCAAATACGGTACATTCAGCGCTGATATTTTTAAAATAATCATTGTCCAATAATTGGAAACTTAAAATTTCATCAAAAATGGCAATGCTATGAAATCGCTTGTTTCTAACTAAATCTAACTAAATAAAATCAATGAACATTCCATTCAAATCACTTATATTCCAGACTCCAGAGCCAAATAATTTTGGCTTAACAAATTCAGCATTTTTTGTATAAATCATCTTACAATCGCTTGTTTTGTTTACATTTTGCATACGTTGAAATTAGGCTTCGTTGTAGAAAAAATCAAAGTTTAGTGATCATTTAAAATAAAATAAATTAAAATATTGTAATTGCAAAACCATAGAATTTAGAAACACAGATAATATGCAAAAAGAAAGATCAGTCATGCAAGATCAAGCATTGATTATGAAACACTTTCCAACTTCAATGCAATTTTATTTAAACAAGTCTAAAATGCAATACATTCCTCGGTAATATTTTGAAACTTATCACAATACTGCATTAATTTATTATATTTGAAAACTTAAACCTTCATCGAAAAAAATTAACTTCATTCAAATGACGGCATTAAAATATAAATTGCCTGGTTTAAACATCTCTAAAATGTTATACATTCCTCGGTAATAGTTTTAGAATTATCATAATACTACGATAATTTATTATATTTGAAAACTTCATCGAAAACAACTGAAATTAATTCAAATGACATCATAGAAAAAAATAACACGTCTTGATCTCTCTATAAAAACAGGATTTAATTCATAACTTTCTCCCATTCATTTCATTCATCACAATACTATAATAATTTATTTTATTTAAACATTTTATTTAAGACCATGGAGCTACAAATAATTAAACTCTTTGCTGAAAACTTCATCGAAAAAAATCGTCCTTCTCTTTATAAAATCAATTAATATTTCATTCATATCAGCCATGCAGACTCCATGGACTAAATTATTTTGTGTTAAAAAAATACAGGAATTCTAATACAACTCATTCTACATATTTTGCTGTTTACATTTTACATAGGTGAAAAATAGGCTTAGTTGTAGAAATAATCAAATTTAGATGAGCAATGAAACTCAAATATATTGTCATTGCGTTGTTTCGGTATGTAGATGCACAGAATTTAAGCAAAAATAAAGTAGTTTTATTACGGATACAACACTCAATATGAATTAAAAAGAACTTAAAAAAATCACGATTTTGAAACAAGATGGATGCCATATATCATTTTGAAGTGGGTCATGTGATCGTTTCTTATCATGGTCACGTGATCGTTTCATATAAGAGGTGTAATTATTATTTTAATTTTTATTTAAAAAACTACTGAATATATTTCACGGAATTTTTTTTTATATATTTTATGGAACAATTTGAATAATACCTAAAATTTTCGAAGCAATTTGTGAATGTTAAATCCGCTTAAAAAATGTTTGAAAAATTAGGTCCAATAGGGCTCAATGTATTCCATTTTTTTCAACCCAGGTTCAATCCAAAACTAATTGGGTGATATTATTCATTTATATTCCCATAGGTCCTACAGACCGGCTGAACAACATACTAAAGTTTCATTTTGATTAAATAATTTTTACGGCAGCTATCGTGCTAACGGATAAGCTGACAGACAGACAGAATGAACAAAGTCATAAACACTTTTCAACTTTGTTGTAAAGTGTTAAAAAGAACTTTAAAAATCACGATTTGGGGACAAGATGGATGTCATATATCATTTTGAAGTCTGGCACGTGATCTCTTCGTATAATGGTCACGTAATCACTTAGAGGTGTAATTATTATTTTAGTTTTTACTTAAAAAACTACTGAATATATTTTGCTGAAATTTGTTTATATATTTTATGGAACAATTTGAATATTACCTAAAATTTTCGAAGCAATTTGTGAATGTTAAATCCGCTTAAAAAATGTTTGAACAATTAGGTCCCAGAGGGTTCAATGTATTTTACCTTTTCAATCCGGGGCAATCCAAAACTAATTAGGTAATATTATTCATTTATATTCCCATAGGTCCCACAGACCGTCTGAACAACATACTAAAATTTCATTTTGATTATGTCATTTTTACGACAGTGATCGTGCTAACGGACAAACAGACAGACAGACAGAATGAACAAAGTCAAAAACACTTTTCAACTTTGCTGTAAAGTGTTAAAAAGAAAATGTTTTCGAAAATAACAAAATGTATATAAAATACGAAAGATCAGTCATGCATAAAGCATTGATTAGGAAACACTTTCCAACTTTAAGGCAATTTTATTTAAATCTCAAATACGGTACATTCAGCGCTGATATTTTTAAAATTATCATAGTCCAATAATTGGAAATTTAAAATTTCATCAAAAATGGCAATGCTATTAAATCGCTTGTTTCTAACTAAATCTAACTAAATAAAATCAATGAATATTCCATTTAAATCCCTTATATTCCAGACTCCAGATCCAAATAATTTTGGCTTAAAAAATTCAGCAATTTTTATATAACTCATCTTACAATCGCTTGTTTCGTTTACATTTTGCATACGTTGAAATTAGGCTTCGTTGTAGAAAAAATCAAAGTTTAGTGATCATTTAAAGTAAAAAAAAATTAAAATATTGTAATTGCGAAACCATAGAATTTAGAAACACAGATAATATGCAAAAATAAAGCGGTTTCAGGACGGATTCAAACCTACCTATAAATATAAGATAGATCAATCCTGCATAAAGTGTTGATTATAGAACACTATACAATGTATAGTTTTATTTAAACACCTATGAAATACGATGCATTCAGCGGCGATATTATTTTAATTATCGCAGAACTACAATAAATTATTTTACTTGAAATATTAAAACCACGGAGGTAAAAGTACGTTCTAACCGCATGCTTGAAACTTCATTCAAACTTCATTCATATGACGTCATCGAAAAATAAATCGTCTGGATCTCTCTGTAGAAGCAGTGAGTTTTTCATTCATATACTTTTATTCCAAACTCCAGAGTTAAACAATTTTGAGTGAAAAAAATTCAGCAATTCTTATACAACTCGTCTTGCAATCATTTGTTTACATTTTACATTCATTAAAGTTAGGCTTCGTTGTAGAAATAATTAAAGTTTGATGATCATTTAAATTCAAAAATATTGTAATTACGTTGGCACAGAATACAGATGCAGAGAAAATAAGCAAAAATAAAGCTGTTTTTGGACGGATACAACACTAAATATATATTTAATGGAACTTTAAAAATCGCAATTTTTAGACTTTGAAAAAAGATGGGTACCATATTTCATTTTAAAGTGGGTCACGTGACATCTTCATATTATATGGGTGACATTATTATTTTAATTTTTACTCAAAAAACTACCGAACATATTTTTCTGAAATGTCTTTTATATATTTTATGGGGTAATTTGAATATTTCCTAAAATTTTCGAAGCAATTTGTGAATTATAACTTCGCTTAAAAAATGTTTGAAAAATTAGGTCTTATAGGGGTTCAATGTATTTCTTTTTTTCAACCCGGGTTTAATCCAAAACTAATTGGGCGATATTATTCATTTACATTCCCATATGTCCCACAGACCGTCTGAACAATATACTAAAATTTCATTTTGATAAAGTCAATTTTATGGCGAATTTTGTATAGCGAAAACAAATATTCTTAAACTCCTTCTTTAGGAGCAGTATTATAAACATTTTAATAGAATGTTTTGAATAACAATGTCATTTAGAAATGCATAGGAATTTGCACATAATTTTAAGTTTTTATAATGTATATTCCATACGTAGAACAAGTATACTGCTAGTAAGGAATATTGCTGCATATCTTAACCTCGCAATTATTATGATTCAGAAATTTTTAAATAAAATTATATTAATAATAAATTTGCACTCAAATCCAAACAATCCCGTAAATTTCATTTCAACTGAGTCTACATGTAAACCCTCCAGCAATGAAGATGATTTAAGAGTGCGTCTAATACATTCCGCTCTCACTTAAATTAAAATGAGGATTTATAAACGAATGCAGATATTAATTTCATCGTTTACACATCTGAAATTGTCGGAAACCAAACATATTCAAATGGGAAAAATTATGAATTATAACATATTTTGTTAGAAAGTTACGTTAATGGCATATGTTATGGCCTTGGAGATGTAAATATATTATCTCATATCTGTATGCAAGCATTAATTAAATGCGATAAGTTTATTTCACAATTTTAAATTAAATTTCCCTTTTTGCAAAGTAAAGAAGGATGCATGTGTGTCTTTGTCTGTGTGCATATTACAGCAGAATATAAAATATGGAACACAAGGATATCAGGAACCGGAAAGGATCACCTCTCCTATATATTTTTACTATCTTATACGCAGTATTGTTACTTTCCTTATATACATAATGTATAAGGAAAGTATTGTGACGGGGTCGAAAATTCGAATTCGAGTTTTTGACGGGAGAGCACGTTTCAAGCATCCCTGATCACGAATCAAACATTCTTGAAGTGATGTCTGTGTGTGTGTGTGTGAAAGTATGTGTGTGTTTGTGTGTGTGTGTGTGTTTGTGTGTTTGTGTGTGTGTGTGTGTGTGTGTGTGTGTGTGTTTGTGTGTGTTTCTGTGTGTGTGTGTGTGTGTGTGTCAGTGAGTCTGTGGAGACGATAACTGACGAACGAAAGGACCGATTCAAACAAAATTTGGTACAAAAATCACAGTCCTTAAACACTGGAAGCCTATTGTTTTTATTCGCAATCGAATGTTCAGAACCCCCTACATTTTCGAATAAAATTTTGAAAAAATCGTCAAAAAATCAAACCCGCTAATAAAGTTACGCAAATAGACATTTCTTATATAATTTTTCATTGGAAAACGATTAACATAAATTTTAGAACGCTAACATGAATCGTTCTCGAGATATTGCGCATTTTTCATAAAAATGATCAAAAAGTCATATAAAATAAAAAAAAATATTTCCTATTGAGAAACATGTTCACTTTTCATATGTAATACCATGCGATAATTTGGATGACATCATTCTCGTGGATCTAGATCGTTCCATTCATGAAAAAAGATACTTTAAGTAATACTTTTGCATTTGAACGCCAATAGTCATTTATCTGCTGTACGAATAACTTATTTCTTCGTTCATAACGCTTGGCGAGATTTTGGCGAAGAATTTGGCGGAATGTCACCAACTTGGCGGCTTTTTGAAATGTTGCCAAATTAACGAAAATCTCGCCAAATGGATAAAAATGACGCTAAATCAATGAAAATGACGACGAATTGTCGAAAATTCAATATCTTGGAAAGAATATTAGTATCTACTATAAGAAAAACCTATTTATTTTACTGTAAAAGTAGTAAATTCATTACATTATATAAGGAAAGTCATGTGTTGCCCACATCAGATTTTTTTAACATGGCAATATATCACACAATGCGAAATAATCATGCATAAAAGGGTTTCTTTATGACTCAATTATCACTAGACTTAATAGTTTCAGCCATTGTTGTAAAACTTAGCCTCGATACATTTAGTTTTGTACTTGACGTCATTAGCCCTTTTGGAGGCAAGCAACCCTACCCCGCCCCCATGGGAGCAGTATCAAGTACGGAATTAATCAAAATATTTTTCTAAGCTCCATAAAGTGAAGAATTACACGCTATAGTTGTAATAATTTGGAGTTTATACTATATCGAAACCGATTCTTCAATTTTTTTTTTGTACAATTTGATAAAAAAATTGAATTCTGGTATGAAAAAGTCGTATTCAACTACATTTCACATAATGTTAATTTTATTTCATTTTAGTTGTTTCATGTTTTAGCATTTTCACGTAAATTAGTTCCTTAGCGACTTATAATATAGTCATAAAGTTTTTATTTCGACACCGGAAATATGGAAGAAACGTCCTTTCTAACGATGTTTGAATCGAACCCGTACGACAAATGATATTTATTTGTTTATTTTTTTAAATATATATAACTTTGCAATTTTTACGTTATGTGATATTTCTTATATATATATATATATATATATATATATATATATATATATATATATATATATAATAAAAGGGTTTGAAGGTCCAATGAAAGAAAAGTGAGAAGCTGTAACTCGAAAAACCTAACATTCTAACAAGCTTACAAAATTAATGTATAAAACAGCATATCTTCAAGCAAATGGAAAAAAATACAACTTTCGGATCATCAAATCGAAGAAAGGTATCAAAAAACATTGGTATGGAATCGATAAAAGAAAAACAGACGAAAGCCAAGCACAAACGCTATACACGTGGACAAGGTCTAGGCGTAAATCAGGATTAGTTCACTTCATCAAAACTCTTTTACAAGTCCAAGTGTCTTGTAGAGGCAAACATATATATATATATATATATATATATATATATATATATTATTTATTTTTCTTTGCGTTTTCATGGGAGATCACAATTGTTTTAGTAATTGGTAAGGGTATTTAGTAAGGGTATAGTTTGTGCTACAGTGCACACGGATTGCACTCAATGTTTACTGTTATTTATATATACAAAATTCATTTATTTTGTGATTTTTTTTTAAATTAATGAATTCAATTTATCCCTGATCTAATTCTCGGGAAACGTCGGGTAGTTTGAGGTGAAATGTTATATTTACGCTTAGTTTCTTTTGCGAATTCATATTTAAGACCACAAGTGTGACATATTTCCATATGCAGATTATGGATTATTTTAATTATTTCAACTTTGAGATATTAAAAAGTGGTGTACATCGAAGAGTTCGTACATGTTGGGAAAACCTTTTTATGTTGTGTATCTATGTGTAAATATTTTCGTATGAAAACCTATGATACATAAACACAGTAAATGAATGAATGTAAGTTGTATATCTGTTTCACTGTTTACTTTTATTTTTATTGTATAGAAGAATTAATGCTTTCCGAAAACTTTTAAAACTCAGAAATTTGATGGAAAAGTGCGTTTTAAGACCTATTGACCCATTTTCAGCAATTTTGTATTGAAATATGTGTATTTTCGTCTCTGTGGTTACATACTTGTGTATGTTCGTATTTGTCAGACGTTTGAACACTATAAACCAAGAACGATATATACATAAAATTTTATGGGTGGATACATTATGAGTAAACGAGAAATAAATATAAATTTTACTAGTTATCTTGATTAGAAGTCGAAAAAATCAAATTTTAAGATATTCATTGCATTATTTCCCATGGAGAAATATTAAAATTTGAAACAAAATATATAATTATAGTAGTGCATATATACACTATGAGGGGATTGATATTTTGATTTTACGCTATAGATGTAATTAATAGCAAAATAGATTGTATTAATGCAATAAGCCAAAACAAACTGAATTATTTGCCCACTCATATATACATGCATATACTTGTTCACTCAAACGCATGTACATATATACTAACACCAAAATTGCGTACAATTATAGTAGTACATTTACAGACTATGAGATGTGTGGTACTTTGATTTACGCTATGGATATTGATGGTAGCATAATAGATTTTATTAACTCAATAAGCCAAAACAAACTTAATTACTTTCCCACTCATATATACATGCATATACTTGCCCACTAATATATACATGCATGTACTTGCCCACTCATACCTGTATACCCACGTACATACATACTAATACCAAACTTCCGTACAATTATATTAGTACACATATATACTATAAAAAGATTGGTACTTTGGTTTAGGCTATGGATATTAATGGTAACAGAATAGTTTTTATTAATGCAATAAGCCAAAATGAACTGAATTGCTTGCCCACTCATATATACATGCATACACTTGCCCACTCATACCTGTATATGCACATACAAATATACCAACACCAAACTTTCAGTTATACTTTGAGGAATTTCAATTATGGATTCAAAATATTTAAATCCGGTAATAATACGAAAACACATTTTCGCCCTTCCAAGTTATATTTCCGGTATATTATGATATTTAAATAAAAATTATAATATATATTAAATAATGAAAAATATTATATAAAATATTCAAGATATAATATTGAAATTCAATAGCTGAAACTACTGCAAAAATAGCTAAAAATCAAAAACTTCAGAAGAAACATACACCATGAATCACATTACTGGAAATGGATTTCAGAGGCCAAAGTTCAGCCTCCTGCATGTCATAAAATCAGAGTAATGACTTCTTACAAAGGTGTTTCACTCTTACCCTTCTGGATGCGGTTGCTCTGAGGAAAAGATCTGATTTTACGTCCTGAAATTGTTGATACTATAACTAATTTTATTTTAGCTGTGTATATAACAAAGATCTTACATTTTAGCAAAAATAATGTCACAAAAATCTTATGAATTATAAAGCCAAATTAAAAATAAAAGTTTGTATGATTTGTTTTCGTGGATGCTACATTTGTTATTAATTTCAGAATGTGAATCTGACCGTTACGGACAAGGATGTATGAATAAGTGTTCGTGTATGCATAATGCCACCTGTGACAGTAAGAATGGTTCCTGCCATTGCAATGAAGGTACTGTCATTTATCTTTTGAACAATGTTCTGTAATACATAATTTTGAAATTTATTAGATTTGCAATATTCATAAACATGCTACTCGCCTATATAAATACATAAGAACACACACACACACACATTGTATATATATATATTATATATATATATATATATATATATATATATATATATATATATATATATATATATATATATATATATATATATATATATATATATATATATATATATATATTTACTAGTGGTCATAATTCATACTCTACTACTGCTAGTAAATTATTACTAAATTATTTAAATGTACTAAATAGCAATTTACGAGATTCTGGTGATAGCTACATTATTCTAAATAACAGTAAGGAATTAAAAAATAAATTAAAAACGCATGGTAAAATAATAGGATTTCAAACTTTTGATTTTAAAGATCTATTTAATAATATTAAGATCACTGATCTATATGATGTCATTTTAGCTTTATATAATGCTTATATTACTAAACATTCTAATCTTACAAAATTTACCAATTTTCCTAAGCTTCTCCATTTTGTTCTTTTCAATAATTATATCTTTCAAGGTAATAAATTATACTTACAAGTCTCAGGTGTTCCACAAGGTGGCTGTAGTAGCAGTATGTTAGCTAATTTATACCTATATCATTATGAAAAATTCTTTACTTCAACTGATTATAAAATTTATAGATATGTAGATGATCTGATTTGTCTTGTATTTACTGATAACTATGTCATAGATATAGATTTCTATCCGGATAATTTGGAATTAATACCTAATGAAACTTCTATTAGTAATAATGTTTATTATTTGGATTTAAATCTAATTATAGAACCTGCTCATGGGATAGTTACTAAATTATATGATAAAAAAGATTTTTTTAAATTTAATATTAATAAATTATTACCTTTTAATTCCTGCAACTCGATTCAATTGTTTAGAAATATTATACTTAATCAACTTTTTAGAATTTATAGATTATCAGATAAAAAATTTCATGCTTTGCACATTAATAACCTCAAAATTACCAGTAAAATGTATCAATATCCTGCATATTTAGTCAATAGTATAGTTAATAAGTTTCGATTAGCCTAAAATTCTCATATTCTCCCCTTATTATCTTATTTTAGCCGTACTTCTTCATTCTCCTGCAATTATATTTTCATCTTTTTATCTCGAAGCTTTAACAGTTGAATAACTCATTTTATTGCTTTTGCGCAGTACTGTTTTTATTACTCTCTTTGGCAACAGCAAATCACATCTTTTCATTTTGGCATATGGCAACGATGATCCAGTCATATTTTGCTCGTCATGGTTGCGCTGAAGAGGTGCGTTTTGAGGTATTTATGTTTCCTTTATTGTTCCAATCTTTATGCTTGTCGTCCATATAACACAAGTTTATAGATAAAATCTATCTTGTGTTTCAGAAACAAGCATTTTTGTGTTCATTTCGAAAAGATATATGGACCCGATGAGAATTTTTTCGAAATGAACTTTTCGTAAGCCTAATCTCGTAAGCCTAAATCTCCTCCATGTGCAAGCTTTTTTGCTTGATTTTTTTGTTTTCTTATTTGCATTCCTCATTTTTGAAATTTGTTGATTGTCTTTGTCCTTATGACTTGCATTATGCTTTATTATTTCCTCTTTTTGTCTTAATTTCTTTGTATTTGTAGAAAATTTTGGAATAGTGTATTATGAGTTACTACATACATTCTAACTTTGGATTTAATAATTTATTTTTATATATATATATATATATATATATACCGGGTGATTCAAAAATTCAATAGTTCGAAGCAAAAGTAAAACGCTATAAAAAATATCTATAGGTCGGAGAGACATGCGATTTGCAGATTAATAATTCACCGTGGTGGGGGATTTTATGTGACATGAAAACAAAATTAGTTCAAACTCTTGACACTCGGGGGGTTGCTGCAGATATTGCCATGGAGATGACTTATGCATAGAAGTGATTGTACACATGACTGGCCTGCGAGATCCCCAGATCTTCCACCCGTGATTTTAGGTATCCCCGCAACGAAAAATCACAGGGTGTGAGATCTGGGGATCTCGCAAGCCAGTCATGTGTGCAATCACCTCCATGCATAAGTCATCTCCATGGCTTTATCTGCCGCAGCCCCCAAGTGTCGAGAGTTTGAACTATTTTTTTTCATGCCACACAGAATCTCCCAATACGGTGAATATTAATATGCAAACCGCATGTCTCTCCGACCCATAGATATTTTTTCATAGCTTTTTGCTTTTGCTCCGAACTTTTGAATCACCCGGTATATATATATATATATATATATATATATATATATAATATATATATATTATATTAGCTTAAGTTAATGAAAAAGTTCTGAAGTGTGTATGTGAAATTACAATAGACTCATTGATTGGCTGGAGAAAAATCCGTATAAATAAAACAGGTACTACTTGGGTATGAAATACGCCTCTTTCCCTGTTCCATATATAATGTAAGCAATTGAAAAACGGATTAAATTTGTGATATACTGTTAAAATTAGTCTGTAACTACATCCAAAGATTAAATAATAATTTAAAAATCAAATATATAATACAGGTACATAAGGTACTAATCCTCTTGCTCCCTTCATTAACATACATGGTGTATATGCATAAATAGTGTAAATGATGAAAATAAGCAAATGGAAAAAACTACACATGGAGCTAGGCCTTTCCTGGCTTCCACAAATTGATGACATGAAAAAGAAATATATTTGAAAAATATTAACGAAACCATCTATGTTATCAAGGGCCATACTAAATTTCCACGTTTCTGTGTGCACAACAGTATTTCATTACAGAAATTATGTATATGGCCCGATGTAAAAGAATGTAGAAAATGGATCAGATTGAATAATTATAAAATAAAATAAATAAACCAGCTTGATGCCATGTACTGATAATAAGAGTAGAATTCAATGTAAAGTATTAAATGTGAAAATTAATAAGAATAAAATAACATAAATAAGTTACCACTGGTACTTGTGACTTTTGAGCAGAAAATGTAATACTTGCTTAGCATTGAGCCAACTCAAAAATGTTTACAGTTAAGATTACAGTCAAAGTGTTGTTGTTGTTGAGACCCAGACCGTCCGACCTACCAGAAAGGTGTAAGGTAACTGTAAGGACGGCCGGGAAGTGCCACCCAATTTAGGCCGGAATCCAGTGGGGGAGGCATCCACAGGGACCGTACCCTCCTTCCCCTACCACCAACCTCTCGGAAGGACTTACGGACCCACATGTTTAACGTGATCGTACTCCGCATGAACACGGCGGCATTTGTGGTAGCGTGCAAATCTAGCGCGCAAACCACGGGGATACCGCACCCGAGATGGCCAACAGCACGCGGTGTTCCGAGGTGGTCACCCACCAAGTACTAACCGCGCCCGATGCTGCTTGACTTCGGTGATCTAACGAGAACCGGTGTTTTCAGCACGGTACGGCCGTTGGCCTACAGTCAAAGTGTGTAACTAGTTAAAATGAAACATGGAGAATAATAAAACATTTTTATTATTTGTAATTAACCAAATAATTGATAACATTTTGATTTTAAATTTATACTAGTAAATTTTATGGAATTTTAGATGTCACTGTGATGAAAAAATGACTAAATTTTTGATTATGCAATAGTGGTTGATACTGACCTGTCAATAAGTTACTCTAAGTGTAGCATGATGTTGAATTTAAATTTAAATTTAAATTGTGTTTTAATAAAGGAAAAAATAAGTTTTGGCGGGTTATTAATTTGAAGGGTGGTGTTAATTAATTCAATAATATTGTCTTTATAGTAACATGGTGTACTTAACTGTTTTATTCTTAATAACTGATTATTAATTATATTTTTAAATCTGAAAGATTGGATGATTTATGTTGTAGTTTGTTGATTTTGAAATTACATGATTCAGTTTTATCATATATTTTAATTTTTAATTTATCTTCACTTTGAATTTTTTAACCAACGTCAAGGTAATTGATCCAGTGCGATAAATAAACATGTTCAATAAGTTGTAAATTAGGAGGATAAAATTGAAAGTTTAACATTTGTGCATCTTGAGTAATTTAAATAATAATTAGATCATCGATGAATCTGCACATGATACGACTGTTGAAGGGGTGCTGAATTTCGTAATAGTATAGATAATGGTTTGCCAGAATTATGGATGAGATTCCTCCCTGAGGCGTTCCCATATTTAATTTATAAATGAAATTACCCCGAGATAGATACTGATTGAATAGAATGAATTTTAACAACATTTTGAATTTTGGAATAGCGATGTTTTTAGAATGAGTAAATTGTTCATATAACTTTAGTATGACTTTAAATAAACCATGAATGCCAATGTTATTAAAGAGAACTTTGAAATCATATGTTTTTATACCATGGATATAAAATTGTTGTTTTAAGTTTTTAATCCGTTCTAAACTATTTTTGATAATAAGTGTTCCCCGTTTTGTAAAATGATCATAAAACTGATTAAGAATAAAAATAAGTGTTTTGTCCGCTGCATTGGTATATGAATTAAAACCTACAGTGACAGTTCTAAAAGTAATTGGTGATTTGCGGAATTTTGATATAAGTATCAAGTAAGGAAAATTAAGATTGTGTTTTTGTTTAAGAAGTTTGTAGAAAGAAATGATATATTTACTGATAATAGAGATATTAGTGTATATTGGAGTTGATACTGATGTTTGGAGTTGTAGTTTGAGTTCATCCAAATAATTTTTTTATATATATAAATGCATAATTAATTGAATCCGTATCAACATATGTGATTACAAATTTGTCTTGTAGTAATTTGATCTCTTTTAAGATGTCTTTGTAATTGTGTGTATATTACTGTATAGGTAAATGATGAAACAATTGTTTCACATGCCGGCTGACTTGTACTTGCCAGCTCTAAAAGGTTTCAATAGAGCAATTGCAATGACCTGATAGTGTATAAATATATTTATTTAGATCTAAGGCTATGGCTTGAAGAATTTTCTATGTATGAGTTGATTTATATGTTGAAAGACATGCTATAGATTCAAATAAAACGACTGATGGTAACAAAATACTCCCTTTTTAAATATAGCACTTATGCTGCTGATTATTTAAAGGTACAATTCATTTTAAGAAATTTAGTTACTTGTATATGATGTACCTTACTTATCTGTTATTGAAAATGGTTTGTAGAGATTAAGTTAATGAAAAAGTTCTGAAGTGTATATGTGAAATTACAATAGACTCACAGATAGGCTGGAGAAAAAATCATTATACATAAAACAAGTACTAAATATGTATGAAATACCCCTTTTTCCCTGCTCCATATATAAGGTATGCAATATAAAAATGGATTGCCTTTGCGATATACTGTTACAATTTGCCTATAACTACACCCAAACATTAAATGATAATTTAAAATAATAAAAATCTTATATGTAGCAAATGCACTTAAGGTACGACTCCCCTTGTTTCCTGCATTAACATACATGTTGATTGTGCATGGATGGTGTAAATGAGTTATATGTACACTTTAAGACAAAATCGACGCGCCAAAAACTAATTATTCAAATGAGACAAAATTGGTACGTGTAATGTGGATGTACAGAAAAAGAAAGATTAAAATTTCAAAACAATTGGATGATTTATTGCAGTGAAGGATTGCCCTACAAGCTGTTATCCGACGTGGCATTGATACATAAAGTTGCCGAATGGTGTTCTGAGAGATGTCGTTCCAAATGGCCTCCAAATGACGAGCTAATTCGTATACAATCTGGGATGGACGCAGATGATCCCCATCTCAGCCTAAATGTAGGCCCGCTGTATTCAATAGGCGAGATATCTGGGAATCCGGCTGACCAAGGAAGTGCGTCGTAAGCACGCAGATAATCAATAGAGATGCCTGCCGTGTGTGGCCTGACATTATCTTGCTGTAAAGTTAGCCCGGGGTGTCGCGAAAGGAATGGCAATACAGCGGGTCGTAGAATCACGACAACTTACCTCTGTTCTGTGATGGTGCCACGGAGAATAATCAAAGGGATCCGGTTATCAAACGAAATAGCACCCCAGACCATAACTCCCTGTTGTCGGACCGTGTGGAGTGTAACATTAAGAGCAGAATCCTGACCATGTCCGGGCTGTTTCCAAACACACCTGCGTTGGTCGTCGGGACTCAGTTCAAAACTGGAATCATCACTGAATGCAATTAGTTTCCAATCCGAACAATTCCACTTGATCGGGCCTGGCACGATTGCAATCGCTGCTGACGGTGCATACTGGTAGGCGGCGTAATGGGTGCCGCGAGTATAGATTCCGCTCCCGTAGTCTTCTATTAATGGTCCGGGTGGTCACTTCCGTGTTTGTAACACGGATGTAACACGATGTGAAACCCGATGGATGGTTGATAACGACGAATCTAGTGCTGTCACTGCTGCTCTGACAATCGCTCTATCTTCCTGTTCTGTCGTTGCTCTTGGTCGTTCGCTGCCCACTGAAATCTGCCATTCCGGACCTATTCCTGGCAGTCCGACCGCACGCCTCCTTCAAACTCCTCCATATGCTCGTAGTGGCCGCGAATTCGCAGGCGAGGCATTGTTACAACCAAGGCACGTAAACGCAATCGTAATCCACTGCACTTTTTGTTTCTGAAAGCGAGATTCGCTCCTTATATACACCATCATGGTGCTCAGTTTCAATGCTCTGTAGTTCCGACTATTCATACATTGCGCATTTTTTATCATTTGCATTTTCAGTCGTCAGGTGTTTGCATGTACAGTTTCATTACTATCGGATTATTTTGTGGGGTGCGTCGAGTTGTTTTGTCTTAGAGTGTATATATATATATATATATATATATATATATATATATATATATATATATATATATATATATATATATATATATATACATATATACATATATATACATATATATATGTACATATATATACATGTATATATAATTTGTACATGTATCACATTCATTTTTCTTGATTTCTTCTCTTAGATTCATTTCCTTTCTAGTTCCATTTTAAACAGATTTTACTTAAAAAGTGTTACCTGTTTGTAACAGATATCTTTTTGGTATTAGCTAAGATTCAAGGGCTAAAATGTTTCCGCATAATGCATAATTTTGTTTTGAGCAGTTTGAAACATTAGCATATTTTACTGTTTTTCCTTGGAGATTAAAGAAGCTTTATAAACAATGTGAACGCAGTCGTACAATCCAAAAATTTTGAAACGTGATTTCGATCCCAACTCCCCTTTATCAAAACAGAACGAGGTTTGTTCCAGAAAGTGAACAAAAACACTGAAAAACATTTCGTAATCACTAAATCGGTAAAAGTTTTCATTTATTAACTGTTCCAATTAAAATAATTTTAATCGATACTGAACTAAAATTTGGAGAACACGCAAACTTGACACGTAAACAGTTAAAAAGTGTTATCTGTTTGCAACAGATATCTTTTTGGTATTAGCTAAGTTTCAAGGGCCTAAACTAAATGTTTTGTTCACTTTTCAGGATACATTGGCACTTATTGTGAGTATCCATGCCGAAATGGTACATATGGGTTATATTGCAGGAAGAAATGCCAGTGCCAGCATGGGGCTCTGTGTGATGTAATAGACGGTAGCTGTGATTGTCTGCCAGGCTTCATTGGAAACCAATGTGAAAAGCCATGTGATGTAAGAATGAATTTTCATTCCTTAATGTTAAATAAGAAACAAGGAAGATCAGTCAAGCTTAAAGCATTGATTAAGAAACACTTTCCAACTTCAATGCAATTTTATTTAAACATGTTTAAAATGCAATACATTCCTCGGTAATATTTTAAAACTTCTCACAATACTACATTGATTTATTATAGTTGAAAACTTAAACATTCATCCAAAAAAATGAACTTCATTCAAATGTTGGCATTGAAATATAAATTGCCTGGTTTAAACATCTCTAAATTGTGTTATATTACTCGGTAACAATTTTAGAATTATCATAATACCACGATAATTTATTATATTTGAAAACTTCATCGAAAACAACTGAAATTCATTCAAAGGACGTCATAGGAAAAATAACACGCCTGTCTCCCTCTATAAAAGCAGAATTTCATTCATAAATAATTCCCCATTGATGTCATACATCAGAATACTATAACAATTTAATTTATTTAAAAATTAAGACCATGGAGCTACACGTAATTAAACTCTATGCGTAAAACTTCATCGAAAAAAATCGTCCTTCTCTCGGTAAAGTCAACGAATATTTCTTTCATATCAGCCATGAGCAAAATTCTTTTGCATTAAAAAAATACAGCAATTCCTATATAACTCATCCTACATATTTTGCTGTTTACATTTCACATAAGTGAAAAATAGGCTTCGTTAGAGAAATAATCAAAGTTGGATGCTCATTTAAACTCAAATATATTGTCATTGCGTTGTTTCAATATGTAGATGCACAGAATTTAAGCGAAAATAAAGAGGTTTTACGACGAATACAACACTCAATATGAATTAAAAAGAACTTTAAAAATGACGATTTTGAGACAAGATGGATGCCGTATTATATTTTTAAGTTGGTGACGTGATCGTTTCATATCATGGTCACGTGATCGCTTCATGTAAGAGGTGTAATTATTATTTTAATTTTTATTTAAAAAACTACTGAATATATTTCGCTGAATGTTTTTTTATATATTTTATGGAACAATTTGAATATTACCTAAAATTTTCGAAGCAATTTGTGAATTTTAAATCCGCTTTAAAAATGTTTGAAGAATTTGGTCCCATTGGGTTCAATGTATTTCATTTTTTCAACCCGGGTTCAATCCAAAACTAATTGGGTGATATTATTTATTTATATTCCCATAGGTCTTACAGACCGTCTGAACAACATACTAAAATTTCATTTTGATTAAGTCATTTTTACAGCAGTTATCGTGCTAACGGACAGACAGACAGACAGAATGAACAAAGTCATAAACACTTTTCAACTTTGTTGTAAAGTGTTAAAAATAGCTTAATACAAAATAAAACTTGAAAATTTTCTTTTCTTTTCTATTAATGAGAGCAAAAGTTACTTCAAATATTTGCATATTGAACTTTCAAGCATTTCTCAGAAACCATACTCAATGAAGCGTAGGGTTCATGAAGGTTAGGATTTTGCTCCAATGCCGATATCGTGCATAGACAAGTTTGCTTTTATTGTGTGCTTGCTATCAAGAAATAGTCTATATTATTAAGATTCTAACGTAAGATGCTAGAACAGCAAGGTCTGGTTGTGCAGCAGAACAAAATCTCTTACTCATCACAGAGGTTCTCAAAATTGTGGCATAAGCCAAGGTTTCTCCTTGCTATTGCAGGTATTGGATATCCCACGTGGACGTTAGCTTAATGATCACGAGACTAAATAGTTTCAATCACTGTTGTGAAAAATAGCCGCAATATAATTTTTTTGTTAAAGACATCATTAGCACCTTCGGGGGGAGAGGCCACGTTACGTCGTGGAGGGTACATTGTCAAGTATGACATCAATTGAAATATTTTTTCAAGCCCTTTAACTGTAAGGATAACACGCCATAGTTATGATACTTTGGACCCACGGTACCGATTTCACAAATTTTTTCTTGTAAAATTTGAAAAAGAAAATGAATTCTGGTATTCGAAAGTCGAGTTGAGCCATACTAGAATTATTTTTTTTTTGTCTTCAGATTTCTCTGGCTATAAAACTTGCTACTCATTGAATTCTGGTTGGACTTAGTGAGTCTAATTGACACTTATATACTATTGACCGTAATTGAAATACTATTAAAAAAAAGTCTGGATTTTATTTTTATTTGAAAAAAAAATGAAAAATGAACCTTGAAGCGAAGCTGTACTTTAGCATTATTTATACAGAAAATATTTCTATTTTTGAATCTTGAAATCTAAAATTGTGTTGAATTGAAGTTGAAAGATTTTGCAAACACAAATTTGGAAACATTCGACATTCGACAGGTATGCGTTGTATATAAATTATTTTTTTCAACAATTTTAGATTGGAATGCACGGTGAAAACTGCCAAAAGGAATGCGTTTGCATAAATGAATCGACGAACTCATGTAGCCATATTGATGGAAAGTGCATTTGTAAACCGGGATATAAAGGTTTGTACATCTTTAAGTAATTTTTCGTAATGTAGGGTCTAAAGATTTTAACAAACATCCCTGAAATATATTATTGGGATTTAGAAGAAGGATGTTGCATTTTTGCATTAAGACAATGATTAATTCATTTATGTAAACGTCCAGCTGTATGTAGATACGTTGTTGCTACTTCATAGATACTTGATAAATATGAAACTGATTGTTTTAAACCTCCTGTAATAATAAAGTACAAAGAGGATTATTTTTATTTAAAATCCAAATATATATTTGACCCAATTTGTCTATATTTGACCCAAACATAGACACCCCTAATCATTTTAATTATTATAATGTTTGTTTTAGCAGATAAAAATTTGAAAATTGGTGGATGTATTCTCCTTGCAGAGGGTAACAGGGAAAAAATGATAATTGCGTTAAAAACATCAGATAGGTGCTAGTAATGGACAGTGTCCATGTTGGGAACCTATGCACATATTTGGAACCTTTGCATCTAATATGGGCACCCTTAAAAATTATGCTAAAAAAACCTTAAATCAACGTAAAACTTTAATCAGAGTCGGCACAAGATGGACTTACAAAAATATAAAATTTTTCCTTACTTGTAAAGCCACAACCATCTTCATGTACCCAAACACGGCACGTATTACACTGTATCATGTCTAATTGTTTTTTCTTGACGACCCAGTACACAATAGCAGGACTCTTTTGGGCTGGATACACCACTGCAGGACGGCTGAGCTGCAACAGTTGATATTACATTTGTCTTGGGTTTAGGCTTGGGTGCTGGTTTCGGCTTTGTTGCTCGTTTGGAGTTGCCAGCTGCTTCATGCTTGAGTACTTTATTTTCTGGAAAAAGCGATTTCACCAGTTTTACAGCTCGATAATTTAAAGCCTTTTTTCTGTTGGTCTTTTTAAAATATCTGAGATAGATAATTGAATATCAGTGTCTTTTTAAAGTAGTGCCTATATTAGGTATAGTGCCCATATTTAGGTCACTTACCTTAGTTTTAGGAGAAATGTAACTAATTTGGGCGCTTATACTCCCAAGCCTGATAGATGAAAATATAAATACTCTTTCTTGTTTTGTCGCAAATAGGGTTGTTGTTGTTGAGACCCAGACCATCCGACCTACCAGAATGGTGTAAGGTAACCATTTGGACGGCCGGGAAGTGCCACCCAATTTTAAACGGAACCCAGTGGGGGAGGCATTCACAGGGACTGTACCCGCCTTCCCCTACCACCAACCTTTCGGAAGGACTTACGGACCCACATGTTTAACGTGATCGTACTCATGTTTAACGTCCACATGTTTAACGTGATGATCACTGCGGCAGTTGTGACAGCGTGCAAATGTCGCAAATAGGGTGCAGATTTTGAATATAGAAAAAAAATAATTTCAATATTTTAATATTTTGAACATGTTTTTCGAAAAATCTTTAAAAAGTTTGTGTTCGAACGAGTGTATCTTTTTTTAATGTTCTTACTTTTACTAGAAATATCTTTGAGACTGTAAAATATAGATAAAAATAGTAATCTACAAGAATATATATTAATAAATTTAGTTTCAAAATCTATATTTGTTTTTTTTTAAAAAAGCTCTTAAAGTTTTAGTATAATCGACGTATGTGTTTTTCTGTTTAAAATGATTTGTACCAAATTTATAATGCGTTTTTCATTATGCAGGATTGTACTGTGAAGAAAAATGTCCTAATTTGACCTATGGTGTTCATTGCGATAGTCAATGTGACTGCGAAAACAGTGAGTTTTGTGACCCTATAAGTGGAGAATGTGTATGTAAGCCAGGATGGAATGGAACGAAATGTGCTGAAAGTAAGTTTAGTGCTAAGTTATAAAATACTATTTTTATTAGCGGACTCTGCCAAATGTCGGTCAATAAAATATATAGCACCCGGTTTTTATATCAATAATTTTTTAGCAAGTTCGCGCTTTCTACACGGATGCAAAACTCGCAAAGTAACAAAAGTAGGCCAAAGTTTAACATAAGCAGGTCTAGTAGGTACATTGCAGAGTAGAAAATATAAAGTAAAAATCGCATCAAAATAATTGCAAGAATCGCTTAGATAAACAAAAAAGAAGATTTGAAGTCCCCCCCACTTCTACCATGGCATACCCCCTTCGTTAAAAGTAAAAATAAAAACCTACGCATACATTCTCGCATGTTTTAATCTCTTGTTTAAATTGTTTTAATCCTAGTTAATGTGTTCATTTTTATTACTAATTTCTTATCTAGCTTACTGATACTATAGCAAATTGTTTACTTGATATAATATGTCAATTCATTTCCCTGGCGTTAGTGTGGACCCCAAAATTTAGAATTTTATGAAACAAATTAATTAATGTAAATTGATAACATTCATTATTTTATGAAATGCAGCATGGAATGACTGCACTTTATCCCAGAAATATATCTTTAACAATCACTTTTTCACACTAACTGGTAATATCAATTTATTTTTAGTTACATTTTTAGCTTTCACTGCGGGAATTTGTTCATATAGCATACGTGTCAATTTCTTCATCCGCCGCCTAACTCTCTAAGATTGAACTCTTGTGACCGTCTTGCTTAAATAGTGGGAAACTGTATATGCTGTTCCTTTAAAATGGTAGTGTTAGTTTAAAATCACGAATTATATATATATACTAGCAGCATACCCGTTCTTCGTACGGAGTATATAATATAAAGAAACTTGAAATTCATAATCATGCCCAAATTCTTATAGTATACTAAATAACATGTTTAATCAAAATATTCTGTTAAAATATTTAATATTATGCTCCTAAAAAGAAGTTTAAGAATCTCTGTTCTCGCTATATAAAATTATCTTCATGGACATATCTGAAGAATGAAACATCTTGGACCCCTTATGTAAGCAAATATAAAAAAAAAAATATGGAATTGAATCAATATATGCAAAATAAAAGCGTTAAAATTGTATGGAACCCGTACTAATTATATACGCTAATATTAGAAAATATAACCTGTATTAGTAGATTACATGTATAAATTGAAAATACCAATAAACCCGTAATCTTTAAATCTGAAGACAGTGATTTATTCCAATATATATCAAAATTAAAGTGCGAAAATTATATGGGAAGATATACACGTACTACTTATAATGTCCGATTATTAGTAGAAGATTTCCCGTTTTGCAATATGAGTCTCAAAAGTTTTTTGGTAAAATACAACAGACGACGTAATAAATTGAATATATAATTAATCCCCGTAATCTTCATACCAGAAGACTGTACTTGATTCCAATATATATTCCAATATATGTCAAAATATATGCCAATATACCTGTACTACTTATATTCTCGTAGGTTAGAAGATATACCCGTGCATTCCTAGAAGATTACTCGTACAACGTACAATATGCGTGTGTCAGCAATTTTTGCCGCAATAAAACAATGGCGTAATAACTTAAAAATATCAATAATCCCTGAATCAATAATTCCGGAAAATATCAATAATAATAATGTTTAAACCTGAAGAGTATAATTGATATTATCCAGTTCAAAATGAAATGGCAATGAAATTTATTTTATATACATATCTTCATTATTCAAATCGGAAAGGATTTAATAAAAATCGTCTGCCGCATAAACACATTGGATTTAAATCCGTTGCTAAGCGACATGATATCATTTGTTTCAAATAAATTGGTAGAAAAATATCGTCTAAATAGTTATATTTCTATGGAACATTTGGCGACAGTTTCGTCAAATTAGCGACATTTTAAAAAATCGCCAAATTTATCGCCAAGTGGGACTGTAGAACTGACAGTTCCACTTTGCGACAAATTGACGAAATATCATCACAATACTATCCCCTAACAAAAAACAATTAATATCATTTATGTAGCGCAATTTTATCAATTTCAAGATATTTTTATAGATTTGAAAACATTTTTATCAATTTGGTGACATTTTAAAAATTCGCTAAATGTATTACTAAGTAGGATGGTTGGTCTGACAGATAAATGCTAACCAAACATCATTTCAGTACTCTCTTCTAACAAAACAAAAAGAAATTTCATTGATATGTAGAAGACCCAAGCCACACGACCAACCCGAAGGTTTATGGCAGCTGTTTGTGTGTCGTTTATATCAATTTGGCGACATTTCCGTCAATTTGGCAAAGTTTAAGAAAAGTTGTCAAATTAGCGATATCCCTCCAAATTCGTAGCTTTGAATTTGCAGATCTGAATGAAACATTCTTATCCCGTTTCAATATACTAAATGAAAACACTACAATTGTATTATAAGATATACCCGCTCTACTCTTTTTCTGTTTCAACAATTGGCTATATGAATTTATTGGCTAAACATAATATATGAGTTTAGTAGCTAAATACGATATAAGCTTGAAAACTCTTTGCAAAAATAAATGAAATTGATGTACGCAGTCAGCAATTAATATAATTAAAACAAAAATCAAACTGTCAATTCATAAGATATATTTTATATCCATTTATCCATTTATTTATTATTTAAATCGAAAAAAAATAATAAAAACATTAACAAACACATTTAATTTAATTGCGATGCCGAGCAACATGATATATCCTCCTAAAATGTTAAAATTTATTAACCACTAACAGCACACCCGTTATTCGTACGGAGTGTATAATTTAAAGAAACTTAAAGTTCGCAATCATGTGCAAATTCTGTTAAAATATTAAATTTATTGCTCCTAAAGAGAAGTTTAAGAATATATGTTCTCACTATGCAAAATTATCTTCACGATCAGATCTGAAGAATAAAACATCCTGCCCCCTTTTGTAAGCAAATTTACAGAAGAAAAAATAGGAATTGAATGAATATATGCAACCCCGTACTAATTATATTGTCGCAGATCAGAAAATATGCCAATGTGTTAGTAGAAGATTACCCGTATTACAATATGCGTCTCACAAATATTTGCCAAAATAAAAGAGATGACGTAATAAATTGAAAACATCAATAATATCCGTACTCTTTATACCAGAAGGTCGTAATTGATTCCAATATATGCCAATATATATCAAAACATATGTCAATATACCTGTACTACTTATATTCTCGTAGATTAAAAGATATACACATGTATTTGTAGCAGATTCGTACAACATACAATATATGAGTTTAAACAATTTTTGTCATAACAAAATAATTGCATAATAACTTGAAAATATCAATAATCCTTGAATCAATAATCCCCGAAAATATAAATAATAATAATTTTTAAACCTGAAGACCGTAATTGATATTTTCCAGTCAAAAATGCTATAAGAAAAATCAAATCGTTCTTTTCTAAAATATATTTTTATATCCATTTATTTATTATTCAAATCGAAAAAATAATTATTAAAATTAACAGACAGATTTAATTTAATTGCGTTTCTGAGTAACATGATATAAGATAGAATCTTATAACATGTTAAATATGTCATGTCTTATAACATAAACTGCGAAATTAAATAACGATTTTGATTTCTCTATACTTCTCATTGTTCCGTAAAAGCTTGTTTTAAATAAACCATGAACCATGGAGATAGATTTCCCCTTTAAATCATGTTTCAAACAATTCATGTTTTCAGAAAGTGACTAATTAACGCAAAAAATCTCCCATCAAACTCCGAGATTAAATTTTAATTCACTTTCAAACGATTTTCAAGCTTTTCGTTTGGATAAACCACGGAGTTAGGGAGTAGAACTCCTAGGAAAAAGTTCCGTTTTTCATTAATATCTGGACAACCCCAGGTTTTAGAACCTCGAAACTTGGACCAAATTTATGGGGGGATATTTCAAGGCTATTCACCAAATTTCATTAAATTCGGTTCAGCCGTTTTTCCGTGACGATGAGACAAACGAAAATTTCGTTTTTTACTAATATCTCGAGAACCACTGGTCGTAGAAACTCAAAACACGGATATAATTTTAAGTGGGGCTATTTCTGGGCTACCCACAAAATTTCATCAAATTCGGTTCAGCCGTTCTCCCGTGATGGTGTGACAAACAGACAGACAGACAGACAGACAGACAGACAGACAGACAGACAGACAGACAGACAGATTTTCATTTTTATTTATATAGATATATAAAGAACGAAGCATCCACACTAAAGAAATAAACATTCGTAATAAAGAAGGGAACATCCATACTAAATAATTAAGCATCCGTACTTAAGAACAAAGCATATATAATAAAGCGCGAAGCATCCATAATAAAGACAGAAATGTCCCTAATAAAGAGCGAAGCATCCATATTAAAGAACGAAGCATCCATACTAAAGAACGAAGCATCCATAATAAAGAACGATGCATCCGTAATAAGGAACTAAGCATTCATACTAAAATACGCCGAACCGCAAGTTGCAGATCAAATTCAAGCGCATCCACAAAATCAAATAAAAAAAATTAGAGGTGAATAATATACCATTTCAAAATAATCGATCAGAGCCACTTTGAGGCTATTTTGAAAATGCGTATCCCTTTGACTCTTAAAAATTATGCTTCGGTATCTTATAACACGCGCAAAGACATAAAATTTGATATGTTGTTGAAGATCTTTTACAGAATTTGAGCTCTATTTTTACATTAAATATAGTCCATTACGCTGGATAAATTCGATTTCGGGAAATAATGGCTAAAAATACATTATTAAAACAGCCTTCGCCAGATGGCGCTCACACATATTTAATGTCAATGGACGAGTAGTGAAGGGTAGAAATAGTATACCATGGTGCGTGTGTCAACTTCTTTGTGTCAGCTAGTATCTCACTATAAAATGCATTGTAACGGATTCTGACGTTCAGTTTTATTTTTACTTTTCATAACAAAAGTTAGCACGAATCAGATTGAAAATCTGATTCCCTTATGTCACTTATTTATTACACGAGGTATGATGCAGTTTTATGTAATTATTATTAAAATATAGTGTCCGGGATTTCAACTTTCACAGCTTATATTTAACCAATTGTTGTACAACGAATGATGGGGCAGAATGTTCGTGTGTTTCACTAGTATACTAAACCTAGTATACAAGGTTTCACTAAAGATAATAGATGCAAATCGTATTCATAAACATTTTTCCTAAATTTTCAAAAATCCGTTTACAGACGACTATAAGTTTAGCCTTTAGTTCATTATTTCATTGCAGGAACAAAATATTATAAATAAAAAACATTATAATTACTACATAAGGTGCAAAACCCGTACATATATAATGTTATCTGCAATTGGAGTCTTTTCTAAATAAAATATTATTTCCTTTGTTTTATGATACGAATTTAGGCATGATAAACCTTTATATTTAGAGAATTAGACTTTTAGCATTTAGTCCTAGCTATAAAAGTCAGAAAACGATACACTTATTGTTATGCATATTTTACAGGATGTAAAAATGGAACATTTGGAGAACAATGTATGCTGAAATGCATTCCCTGCCATAATGGTGCTGGCCCTTGCAATCATGTAACAGGGCGCTGTGACTGTCCAAAAGGAACAGCAGGAGAAAACTGTGAAATGTGTAATCATCTTTATATTCATAAATTCAGTTATCTTAAATTTATTAATTTTTACACGGACAACTATATGTAAAAAAAATCTGATGTGGGCAACACATGACTTTCCTTATATAATGTAATGAATTTGCTACTTTTACAGTAAAAAAATACGTTTTTCTTATAGTTGATACTGATATTCTTTCCAAGATATTGAATTTTCGACAATTAATCGTCATTTTCATTGATTTAGCGTCATTTTTATCCATTTGGCGAGATTTTCGTTAATTCGGCAACATTTTAAAAAGTCGCCAAGTTGGCGACATTCCGCCAAATTCGTCGCCAAAATCTCGCCAAGCGTTATGCACTAAGAAATAAGTTATTCTTACAGCATATAAATAAATGACTATTGGCGTTCAAATACAAAAGTATTATTCAAAGTATCTTTTTACATGAATGGAACGAGCTAGATCCACGAGAATGATGTCACTCAATTTATCGCCTGGTATTACATATGAAAAGTGAACATGTTTCTCAATAGGAAAATATTTATTTTATTTTATATGACTTTTTGATATTTTTTTTAAAAAATGTACAATATCTGGAGAACGGTTCCTGTTAGCGTTCTAAAATTTATGCCAATCGTTTTCTAATGAAAAATTACATAAGAAATGTCTATTTGCGTAACTTTATTAGTGGTTTTGATTTTTTGACGATTTTTTCAAAATTTCATTTGAAATTTTAGGGGGGTTCTGAACATTCGATTGCGTATAAAAACAATAGGCTTCCAGTGTTTATGGATTGTGATTTTTGTACCAAATTTCGTTCGAATCGGTCCATTCGTTCGTCGATTATCATTTCCACAGACCCACTGACACACACACACACACACACATACATACACACACACACACACACACACACAGCCATCACTTCAAAAATGTTTGATTCGTGTTCAGGGATGCTTGAAACGTGTTTTCCCGTCGAAAACTCAAATTCGAATTTTCGACCCCGTCACAATACTTTCCATATACATTATGTATATAAGGAAAGTAAAAATATGGTTAAGCGTGACACTTATCACTAGCACCGAAATACCTAAGTTAAATATATTATTTTTTAATCTGAACTTTATACCAGCATAAACAATAATATCATGTATTATTAGAAAACATACTCTGCGTTGACAGAACGTCAAAATGCAAACCATTAATTAAAACTACGCAGGAATATACAGCAAATTCTCGAAAGCCAAATAATGATTTTATGATAATCTCGTTTGGAACAAAAAATACATAATATTGCACTTGTAAAGCGAAGTGCATGCAATCTGGATGCACGGTCTTTGTCAGCTCAAGCTAAAATGCTCAAGCTGAAAAGCTCAAACTTAAAACGAATAATATTGCACTTGTAAAGCGAAGTGCAAGTAATCTGGATGCACGGTCTTTGTCAGCTCAAGCTAAAACGCTCAAGCTGAAAAGCTCAAACTTAAAACGAATAATATTGCACTTGTAAAGCGAAGTGCATGCAATCTGGATGCACGGTCTTTGTCAGCACAAGCTAAAACGCTCAAACTGAAAAGCTCAAACTTAAAACGAATAATATTGCAGTTGTAAAGAGAAGTGCATGCAATCTGGATGCACGGTCTTGGTCAGCTCAAGCTAAAACGCTCAAGCTGAAAAGCTCAAACTTAAAGCGAATAATATTGCACTTGTAAAGCGAAGTGCATGCAATCTGGATGCACGGTCTTTGTCAGCTCAAGCTAAAACGCTCAAGCTGAAAAGCTCAAACTTAAAACGAATAATATTGCACTTGTAAAGCGAAGTGCATGCAATCTTGATGCACGGTCTTTGTCAGCTCAAGTTAAAACGCTCAAGCTGAAAAGCTCAAACATAAAACGAATAATATTGCACTTGTAAAGCGAAGTGCATGCAATCTGGATGCACGGTCTTTGTCAGATCAAGCTAAAACGCTCAAGCTGAAAAGCTCAAACTTAAAACGAATAATATTGCTCTTGCAAAGCGAAGTGCATGCAATCTGGATGCACGGTCTTTGTCAGCTCAAGCTAAAACGCTCAAGCTGAAAATCTCAAACTTAAAACGAATAATATTGCAGTAGTAAAGAGAAGTGCATGCAATCTTGATGCACGGTCTTTGTCAGCTCAAGTTAAAACGCAATTCAAATTTATCAAACTAATATATTTCAGAATTTTACAATATTTAATGGAAGAACATAATTATGGAAAATTATGTGATTACAATTATTTTGAGAGCATTTTAGCCCTCATTTTCAAGTCAGAAACAGTATGCTAAAGCTAGGAAAGTAAAGCTGAGAAAGTGTTCTTTATTAAAGGCCTATTGTAACTGCTAAGAAAAAGCTTCAAAGTGGAAGGCAAAAAAATAATTGAATAAGTAGATCTGGAACACCCAAAGAGATATTTTGCTAGTGAGGGTAACAAACATTGAAATCGAAACCCCAACCATTAACATATCAACAGAGCTCAATAAGGTAACCTGACCCTAGCATACATATTACTCCAAGCGGTAAAGAAAAGAGCAGAAAGGCTACATCAATATGAGATTTAAAATACAATTGAAAGTAAAATTAAAACTTTCAAATTACCAGCAAAAATAAAATAATAGTGAAAAATTAGAGGGATAATCGAATATACAAAACCACGCAAAGAGAAAATATATCAAACTTAGGAAAATAGTAACTACATAGCAGTGAAATATAATGGAAATGTGAGAGACATATACATTGGGATAACCATATTCAAAATCCAGGAGAATATGTAGTGTAGCAAATTGATAGAAGCAAGCTGTTTTTAGGGACAAATGATCTCAAAAGTACAATATTTTAAAAATACCAGTTAATAAAATATAATTAAACAGATAACAATAATTACGAAAATAACAAAAATTAAAATAGCACTGGTAGTTTTGTAAGTGTGACATTAGCCACAACATTCAACTATATAATTGTTTAAATTATACAACATCATTCGTAATATCATTGAGAACGGTGAGAAAATTGCAATTAAATAAATAAATTGAAATGCTTTGTGTGCCATACTTAAATTTTAAAAATTTTAACCACCACGGAGAAGCAGATTTGCTCTTGTTAGCGATATTTTACACTAAGACTCCTAAATATACAGAATGGCACAACAACAGCATTTTGACTCCTAGTTGAAACGATGGCTGTACATGGCGAAATGATTGTTACCTTTTCGTCCTTTTCCCCGTATCTCGAGAAAATTAAAATATTCCTGGCTACTTTTTAGAATTATTTATGCATTATTTTGAAATCAGAAGCACCTACTTTACGGCTAAATTGTGCATTAATTATCAACCACGTAACATACGAGCGTTATTGAAACAGCACAAGCAAACGATAACTAACTAAACCGGTTGGAGTCAAAATGGCAATTGCGTCAGCCTGCTTAGGAAAAGGGTAAAATAATGTACATATTTCCTTTTTCGTTAATTAATGCAACTTGTTCTTGAAAAGTATTTTACAATGTTTTAGGATTTCGACTGCTGGATATGTCTTCAAAAGCTTTGAAGATGTATATTTAAAATTTGTTTCACATATAATTAAATTAATTTTATTTAAGTATGTTCCGATGGATACTGGGGTGTTAACTGCAGTGAAATATGCTTCTGTATGCATGATGGGATATGTAATGGCGAAACTGGGGAATGCCTGTGTTATCCTGGCTGGATTGGCCTACGTTGCACTGAAAGTGAGTATGCATTTCATTTCAAACAATATTTTGATACCTTAACAGTAATTTGATTTATAACTGGAAGTGGCATAATATTGCATAATTATTTCATTCTTAATGTAATAAAACAAACATCTCTATCCTGTAATTAGAATTGAAACAAAACTAAAGTAATTTGGACCATAATAGAAAGAAGAGAGAAAGCACAAGACGAAAAATAGAAAAAATTATAAAATTGAACCCGGAATGAATAAAAGTTAAAAATAAGCATTAAAAATTCCTAGTTTCGAAATAAGGAACTCAATAATAAAAACTAAATATACAAACATTGTATTTGTGTTTATTTTTTTCTAATGTTGTTTAACTTTTTTACACTTTTGATTAGTAGTTGTTTTACAAATCGTAAATCGTAATAGAAAATGCGAATCGTGATCCTGGCTTTAGAAATGATAATTCAATTATTAAATGATAATTCAATTATAATATTATTAGTTTTATTTAGATAATTTCTGTTAATATTTCAATTATATGCAGCTTTATTCTACTAGGAGTTCATAGATTTTTATTAGCAATAAGCTGCCAAATCATGAATTGTTTTAATTGACTTCATTGACTTTGTTAAATCTTTAAAGCGACCACCGATATGTATACATGCATATGTATACTACCAATATGTTGTTCAAAGTGTGTACAACACAAATACTTTGAACAACAAATGTATACTACCAATATGTATACATATGTTGTTCAAAGTGTGATTACATGGAACACAATGTTCTCGGTTTAAAGCCTTCCATACAAAACGATGTACACATTTTTTCTTCTTCTTGAGAAAATGAAGATCTAAAAATGTCTATGGGCATGGTTGGAGCAATATATTTTCCACGAACATGTTATGTAGATATGTTTTTCACAGCCACAAAAGGCTATATACCCGACACCATGAAAGAGCGAATAGAATGTGATGTTAAAAGACACACACACAGAGATGACACATATAAATAAGTTATGTTATTTCCAGAAAGATAATGCAATACAGTAATGGGATAGACAGGATGATCAGTAGCAGTAGGGCCATTTTTGCTGCGGGCTAATAGAGTGAGCGTGGGGATAATTTCCTAAGGGATACATGACCATATGCCTTCAGCCATCCTCCACAGGCCATCCTCTGTTTGAAGCGCGGGCAGGTCAATCAAACAACGGCCAACCATGTCCCAAACATGCTCGTTGGGTGAGAGATCTTGAGACAGCGGTGGCCATAGAAGCACCTGAATACCGTGCAAGACGTGTTTGGTGATGGTTGCAACCGCATTTTGTAACCACTGAGGTGGAGTAGTGCAACCGTCAGCAGCACCTGAACCATATACCGTCGTGCCGTCATTGTGGATCTGATACGAACCAGATATGGCCTGCTATCGAAACCGATGGCACCCCAAATATTGATGATGTGTGTTGTCGAGCAGTATGGCGTTTAACAGTCGCACCAGAATTAGATATGTTTCCACGTCGCTTCCAGACCATCAGACGACAGATATCTTTCGACAAACAGAAACTAGACTCGTCACTGCACACTACACTGCTCCATTCAGTGCGCTATCCTGCAGAACGTTGCTCTGCAAATTTTGGAGACTGTCGATAATCATCGTTTATGGGGTCGCCACTGCATGCCTTCGAATGCATCAATAAACGTCGCTAAACAACATGCTCGTTGGGTGAGAGATCGGGTGACAACGGATGCCGAGGAAGCACCTGAATGACTTGCAAAACTTATCTGCTGATGATTGTTGTGTGCGGCCATGCGTTATCTTGTTGGAAAAGAACATTTTGAAACCGCTGAAAGTAGGACAGTGCAACCGGTCGCAGCACTTCATCCACATATCATCGTGCCGTCATAGTGCCTTTGATACGAACCAGAGGTGCCGGCTATCAAAGCCGATGCATCCAAAACCATGATGCTGCGCTATAGAGCACTATGAAATTCAAAAGTCGCAGCAAGATTAGTTATGTCTCGAAGTCGCCTCCAGACTCTCACACGGCGAATGTCATTCGACAAACAGGACCGAGACTCGTCGTTGAACACAACCCTGTCCCATTCTGTCGCCCAAGAAGCTCGAGATTGGCACCATTGCAATCTCTCACGTCGGTATCTTGTCATTAATGGCAGTTTTAGTAAAGGACGGTTTGAGTCCTTTAGGCTAATCGTCAAGAAACTGTTTTCTCTAATATTGGAATATCGAAAGTACTCGGCAAATTCTGCAGAATGTCGACACTCGTCGTTTATGAGAACCGCCACCGCGTCCTTCCTAATGCGTGGATCAACGCGTGATGACGTACGTCTGGATGAACCTGTACTGATGCGCATCAACGCAAATCGACGCATCAACGCGAGTTACAGAGATGATACGCCGATGCGACCACCCAGCCGTACGTAGGCATAAAACGAACGATTTCGGCCGCGGCGGCCAGGCATCTCTTCAACAACACGCGTCTTCTGTAATGAGACACAGCCCGGAAAGCGGGTTTTCGTAGGCGATAGACAGTAACAACTGCACCGGGTGAGGATTGACACTGAGTTTGCAGTTAAAACAACTGGCTCATTTGCCGTTTCCTTCAATTTTATACTGCGCCCTAATTACGTGACCTAGTTGTATTTCAGATCATTTGTGTACATCGGTCAGCTGCATTTGTCTCGCAATTTGCATAATTGTACGACCAAATCTTCATAGTGCTGTATTTTCTATATCGGATAGTTATATTTTTTTAACATCAGAAACAGGACTAAGAGAATAATTGAAAATATATTTACTAAAGTACAAAACTAAGAAAAGCGGCATTAATTATAATTTGAGTAATCGTTATAAAGCTATATATTATAGACATTTTCAAAAATGCAGAATGTTTTAGTTTATAATTATTTATCCAACCTAATGGACAGCAAATACTGTCTAGATAGAGAGGTGTTCACTTATATTTCTTCTTCATATAATCCTGTATATTCCGTTAAGACTCACTGCTTCTAAAAATGACAGCTGATAGAGAATTGTAGAACAAAAGACTCTCAAAACTGAATTGCAAAGATGCGGAATCAGATTCCGTCTGAGGGTGAAAAAGTAAATTTCCATCTATATATCCAAGAGCTATTGAAATATTACTACTTTTTGCTTCAGCCGAATTTATGAGAATACCATTTTAAGCCTAGCTATATTAAAAACAGCTTATTCCTTTCAAAGGTGGAAACATAGCTTAGATTTGTAGCTTTTGTATTAAGGCTCAGAATTTCATACTGAATTAATTCATTCATCTGAATAAGAGCGCTATCGTTAACATATTATTCTTACTGTTATTGTATTCCTAATTTTTTTATATTCCCATTACTATTTCCACATTTTTGATCATATAACCTGAGGAGGCGACTATTTGTTCCAAATGAGCAGTGATACCTCCAATAGGAAGAAGTAAAGATTCGAAAAAATCTAAAAGCTGGTCGCAAATGTTTTTATAGGTCAAACATGTCGAAGTAGAAGAGTTCTACTAGTTGGATATCTGATGTCTAAATAATATTAAAATTGAAACTTCACCAAGAATCTGCTATTCATGAAGAATATTCCAATTTTCAGTGATTAACGCTGAAAATAATTGTGCGTCAGTCGCAAGAAATACATTATGAATCAAAGGTATTTTGTTTCACTCGTACACTCTTTCCGTATGCATATGTGTATATTATAATTTCATTAAATGACGTTCTGGAACACTGTGACATTTTTTCTATGTAGCTCCTAGTTTGAGCTTAAGAAATATGACTATCTCAGTTTACTAATAGGTATTCTATTATCGAATGCTTTCGGGTAGGCTATGGCTAGTAGGCTATATCTGTAATTAACTTAACTACAGCACATTTATATAGCATATTATCTATGACATGTTAACTACAAAGCAATAATTATTTTGAATATTTTATGCCCTGTCAATCCCTGGTAATATTAACGACCCCAAATGTATAACATATTTGGGCAGATTTATTCGCAAACCGTCGCAGGCGAATTAAGAGGTGTAATTCGAGTCCTAAAATAAAATCACAATAATGTATAAATACGTTGTAATGTGTTTGCACAATATATTAAATTGTATACTATTTTTCCAATAGCGTGCCCTAATGGAAGCTATGGCTTTAATTGCTCTAAAGAATGCACATGCAATTCAAAAGCAACTTGCGATCCTGTAGATGGACAGTGCTGGTGTGAATCTGGTTGGACTGGAAATAACTGTGATAAGTTAGATGGTAAGTATTAATATTTAGCACGTAGATTTATTTAATAGTCGAGTAATAAATATATAGTACACTAGTACTGAAAAAATTGCATCACCGCGAAAAATTGAGTTTCTTCAAAATGAATGTTTAATATAGCGAAATAAACTCTAATGTTGCATCCTGTTTTTAGTGCATTGAATCTTATAAGAAAAATTGCAAGTGTTATCACGCTCTAGCTGCTATTATAGACAGTACATTACTCCATATCATCACAAAAATTTAAAGACATATTTTTCTAATTATGATAAACTCATTTTTATTAAATATTTTTTAAAATAAAAATGCCACAAATGTCACTTTATCATTAAATACTTAACTATTAAATAATGTCGCATATTTATCATTATTATTATAAAATGTTTAGTAAAATTGTCAAATATTTTTCTTTATTTCAGAAAATTTTACACATAGGCACTCTGAAAACAATGTGAGTGCAAATAATACATAACCTCCTCTTCAACATATTAATCAAAATTAAACAATTTTAATATCACTTTAAAGGTGCTACTCTCCTTTTTCTCCATCAAAATGAAGAAATATGTGGGTGGGGAGTACAATTATTTTGAGCACGGGATATATCACGTGATATGTAGACTTTACAGTTTCAGGTATATCGTGGAATATTTAGCTGCAAAACTTTTTATATTTTGATCTTAAAACGAATGCTAAAGCAACCGATACACTTGAGAAACAATGCACTGCGAATGTTTTCCTATTATTTGGAAGTTGAATTACAAGACGGATCTCCGTTTAACTATTCCTTGTTCTACTAATTTCTAGCAATACTACTTTTCCTAAAACTTATAATTAACTTCTAGTTAATTATATTCGTTCAACATATTTAACGAGCTCGATTTCAACTCCTAGAGTAGAAAATATATACACAATTTATTTGGAGTCATTCATTTTAAGTCATTTGAATGAAGAATTTCCGAGTTATGAGTGAAGTAGTGAGCTTCTAATGTTAAATAACTTCGCAAAACTTTTATTCATATCTTCTTCAATAATTATTTTTTCTCGTTGATTATTTTGTGATACGTTACTACTAAGAAACCCAAATGCAATTGCGCGATGTTTATTTTTTTTTAAATATTTTTTGCATAAAATATAAATTATGAAATTAACATTCTAAATAATGTATGCAACGCAATCAAATTAATGAATCGAGACGTGATCACTTATGCGCTTTTCTTGCGAAGTTAACAAGTTTACTTATGAATTTCTTGAAATAATGTGGAATAGAAAGGTACTAACATGAAAGCTGACAATAAACACTACTATTAGCTCAGTGTAAAGAAATGTCAATCGATTTGTAGCATCTAACGGGTGCTTATACCGGGTGATTCAAAAGTTCGGAGCAAAAGTAGAACGCGATAAAAAATATCTATGCGTCGGAGGGACGTACGGTTTACAGATTAATGATTAATATTCACCGTGGTGAGGGATTTTGTATGGCATAAAATAAAAATTATTTTAAAATCTCTATACTAGGGGGCGCTGCTGCAAAGAAAACAACAAGAGGTAATAATTGTGAAATGAGATATTTCATTTCAGCATGATTTACACCTGCAAGTGCTCAACTTCTCCTTTGTCCACCACCACATTCCGGTACTGAGTGCAGTCGCAGTATTACGCCTAATGCAGCGTAACTAATAAAGCATACAGTACTAGAATGTGGTGATGGACACATTGAGCACTTGCAGCTGTAAATCGTGCTGAAATAAAAATCCCATTTCACAATCATTAGCTCTCGTTGTTTTCTTTGCAGCAGCGTCCCCTTGTGTCGAGATTTTGAACTATTTTTTTCATGCCATACAAAGTCCCGCAACAGTATGAATATTAATCTACAAACTGTATGACTCTCCGACCCATAGATATTTTTTTACTTTTGCTCCGAACTTTTGAATTAACCGGTATATAGTTTTGAAATTTCATACTTAACCACCAAAAATAATATTATAAAATATTCCTTAAAATATAAATTTCGTTTATTCACAACATTCTTACTTACGCTTTTCTTACTTACGCTTGGGCGTGTTATATCTAGTTACGATAGAGCACGTCGGGCTAAGTAATCTTCAACTTTTCTGTGTATCGCCATTTTGTGCTGTTCGAACTTGGATTGCCACGTGTGTTTTTCCCACGTGGTTGTGCTTTTCGTACTTCGAGTTATTTGACCCTGATTTATGATGGATCTGGACAACGACCTTTTGGAGAAAACGAAGGAAGTTGCTAGTGAGCTGGAGGGTGACGATGCTCGGCCTCTCAAGGATGCAATGGATGCGTATCTTGGACGCCTGCCGGACGCTGGACTTCTTGCCGCAAAGACCCAGGAAGTGAAGGATGCGGTGAACTATTGTGGAATGGTGATCTACGTGCTGACACTGCATATCCAGGATATGCTCAAGTATGGACTACTCGGACAGGACAAGGACCAAGTCTCCCGGATTCTACGTTCGTTCAATTTTGTGAATTCTTTTTTGTTCTGCTGTGACATTGGTAAATTTAGAAATTGTGATAGTGATATTTATGTGATCTTTAACTCAGTTGAGGAGTATAATGATAGAGTAATTAGAGCTAAACTGTTAGAGTTAGGACTAATAAATGAAATTAAACTTGTTGACAAAACTGAAACGGTTGTAAATCCATGTAAAAGGGCTAGGATAGAGGAGTCTCACACTGAGGGAACTCCTACTAAAAACCAGGATGGAAATTTAAAATTAAAATCTAATGACCATGATAACATGGACTGTAATGCTGCTAGTGATAGTGTTGTAAATGAAAAGGTTAGTGATAATGTTGTAACTGTAAATGAAAAAGTTAAAACTAAGACTTATGCTGAAATTGCCGCGCAACCGGTTCAATTTAAGAGTGCACCTAAACCTAAAGCGGTTGAAAATAGTGTTAGAGAAAATATTATGGAGGTAGAAAAAAAAGAACCAAAAGCAGAATGTTTCTTCATAAAGTTTAGAGACAACTACCAGGCTCTCCTTAAAAAGCTAAATGAAATTACAGGCAATAAAGTATCTGGCAAACTCTCAGGAGATATGCTCAAACTCATACCCAATGACGCTGACTCCTATAGGGTTGTTCAGCGCCATTTGACTAGCGAGAAAATCCCCTTCCATAGTTTAAACCTAAAAACTGAAAGGCCAAAAAAGGTAGTTTTGAAGGGGCTACCAACTAACTATGACATTGAGGAGATTAAAATGACGCTAACATCCATTGGATTAGATGTAGTCCGGGTTTCTCAATTGAAAAACACAAAAACAAGATTACCCCTGCCGATCTTCTTACTCAGCCTTAGGCCCACGGAAGACTGGCAGAGGATTTACAGACGGACAAGGTTAGGATACTTGGCTGTGAAGGTAGAGGCCTTCAGAGCACGGGGCTTTAAGATTTGCTACCGGTGCCAGCAGTTCAACCACTCCTCTGAGAACTGCAGTATGCCACCAAAGTGCCTGAAGTGTGCACAAGATCATTTCACACGGGACTGCCAGAGACCCAGGACAGAGAAGGCAACGTGTGCAAATTGTAATGGAGACCATCCAGCGAACTTCAGGCAATGCCCGAAGAACCCCTGGAACAGAGGAAAGGCACCGGAGTATGCCCCCCCTCCCCCAAAAAATCAGATACCACCTTGGAGGCAAAAGGCCCTCGGACTAAACCCCCAGGCACCCCCTCAGGGCTCCTCGCACATAGTGCCACAGGAAAAAAGACACCAACCTTCAGCACCTACCAGATCGGTGCAAGAGCAGGCCCCCAAATCATCGACCTCCAGAGAATTGACCCTGGAGGAAGTAAGAGCAGCTACAGCTGCCATTAAAAAGAGATCGGAAATAGAAAAAGCCAGACAGGCAAAGGAGGCAAAGGATAGGCTTGACATTAAGGCTGAGGATTGGAAACAAAATAAACGAGTCAGGGATGAAGAGATCGCGCAAACCCAGCTGTTAGTTAAAACGGGTGAAAAAAAGCAAAAAACTATCGAGTTCCAAAAGGACACTCACAAAAAAGTGCAAACCGCGGTTGAGGCTGAGGAAATGGAAGCTGAGACTGAACCGACTGATAAATCTGATGCTGAAAAGATGGAGGATATCATCAACCTCATCAGAGGATTTATTAGCATGTTCAATCTAGACGACATAAAACATCTGTTGATGCAGTTCGCAGAGTTAGTACAAAAAAAGAGCGATCCTATGGTAATGGTCTTTGAGGCCCTTAAAATAATCGCGGACTTTAAAAATAACAGTGAGAATCAAACCCGTCATGGCTAGGTCCCAAAAAGAATCCTTAAAAATAATATTTTGGAATGCGAACGGCATATCTCCAAGAATAAATGAACTTAGGAACTATGTAAATGAAAATGACGTAGACGCCTTATTAATTCAGGAAACTAAAGTTAGAGAAAGTAAAAAACTAAACATAGCCAACTACATATGCTATCATAATCTTAGCTCAAATACTAATGCTAGAACGCCCCATGGAGGAACAGCAGTATACATTAAAAGAAATATTCCCCACGAGGAACTAAACAACATAAATCTTCAAGGTATAGAAAATACTAGTATAAAAATTAAAATTAATAATACTAGCCCGTTTATCCTAACCTCAACATATGTCAAAAATATGAGTAGAGTAGATGTAGCTGCGCAACTGGAACTGCTTTTCGCGCGATATCCAAACACTATACTCGCAGGCGACTTCAACGCGCACCACCGAGCGTGGGGCTGTAGGAGAGCCAATTCACGCGGTACACAGATACACAGACTGCTGAACACGACAAACACTAACATTATTGTACCGTCGACACCAACCTGCTTCTCAGGCGCCAACGGCTCATTTATAGACTTTGTCCTAACCCGAAACATAGATTACGCTCACACTATTAGTACCCTGGATGAATTCGACTCGGATCACCTACCGGTACTGGTGACATTCGACCTGAACACACCTCTTCCAGCCTCTTTGGGACAAGAGAGGGTCAACTGGGAAGTATTCAAAAGAGCACTCTTCGAGCCGCACTTAGCAGTACCTAACATAATGAGCACGGCCGATATTGACTCTGCCACGCACACACTCACAACAGAAATCAAGAGAGCAATTGCCTCTGCCACAACACATCGTGAGTCTCGAAAAATGCCCACACTTTCCCACCATGTCAAACAATTAGTCAGGCAAAGAAATAGAATACGTAAGACATGGCAGGCTAACAGAGACCCCGCCCTTAAAAGGGAGCTTAACAGACTCACGTGCAAAGTCAGGGAAAAAATTGTCGCAGAAAAGCAGCAACAGTATAAAGAACTAATCGAATCCCTTAGCCCAGAAGAGGTATCGCTCTGGCAATTCGCAAAAAGACTCAGGAAACCTCAAATTAAGCTCCCGCCACTAATAGATGGTGCTAAAATCGCGTACTCAGACGAGGAAAAAGCCGAGGCGCTCGCAAGCCATTATGAAAAACAATTCCAACCAAACCACGATCTAATATGTCAGGACACCCTAAGAATGGTCAGACAAACTTTAAATAATTTCAGGAATTCCCCGGTAACGGCTGAGATTAGCCCAGCCACCCCGCAGGAGATAGTAGAAATCATTAAAAATCTCAAAAACCGTAAAAGCCCAGGGCACGACAAAATCAGAAATATTGCGGTTAAAAACCTACCCTTAAACGTAATATGTTACTTGACAATCTTAATAAATAAAATATTAAAACTAAACTATTTTCCCAAAGAATGGAAGGAAGCGATAATTATAGCAATCCATAAGCCTGGTGAGGATGCCACAATTCCAGCCAACTACAGACCAATTAGCTTGCTACCGACACTTAGTAAAATTACTGAGAAAATTATTCTTAAGAGACTGAACACGCACCTTAGTGAGAATGACATTATCATTCCGGAGCAGTTTGGATTTCGGCCAAAGCACTCCACCACTCATCAATTGCTGAGAGTGGTAGAGTACATATCTTCTGGTCTCAATAACAAGACACCCACAGCTGCGGTTTTTCTGGACATACAAAAAGCCTTTGATAAAGTATGGCACTGTGGATTAGCGTACAAATTGATCACTTTAAAAGTCCCTGACGCTATTGTCAAACTTTTAATCTCATACTTAAATAACAGACACTTTCAAGTCAGAGTTGGAGGTAACTTATCTACACCCAAGCTCATTAAAAGTAGTGTACCGCAAGGTTCTATCCTGGGCCCGACACTCTTTAACATATACCTGAACGACATCCCTAGGACTCCAAACACAGAGCTGGTACTCTATGCAGACGACAGTGCGATACTTGCAAAACACCCCTATGTCTCAGTAATGCACAGACAGCTACAACAACACTTAGACATACTCCAAACTTGGCTGGAAAAATGGCGAATAAAATTAAACCCCAATAAATGTCATTGGATTTATTTCTCAAGAAAACGTAAACCTCCGCCGCCTCTGTACATAAACAACCATGCCCTAAAAGCGGAAAAATCTACTAAATACCTAGGTGTAACGATAGATTCCCACCTAACCTGGAAACAGCACATAACGAACTTAATCAAAAAAGCGTATATGGCCACAGGAGCCTTATACCCAATGATAGGAAACGGAAATCTAAGTTATCAAAATAAACTCCTAATTTATAAATCGGTCATCCGCCCGGGAATGCTGTATGCAGCACCCGTATGGGGATATGCCTGTAAAACTACAATAGACCTCCTAGAAACAAAACAAAACAAAATCCTACGGATTATCAGGAAAGCTCCCAGGTACTTAAGAAACTCGGTAATTAGGAATGACTTCAAAATAAAAACTGTTAGAGCCCAAATTAAAAAGCTAGCGCTTAAATTTTACAGAAATTTGCCATCCGTTCCAAACGAACTGTTATTCAATCTGCATGACTATGATCATCGCAAGGCCAAATCTCGTAAGAGACCCCGCGCTGTTCTAAACATCGATAATCGGAATTAAATGATCCCACCTCAAACATCTGATTTTTAAATAAAACTCGCGACTATTATTTTATAAAAAAAACATATATATATATATATATATATATTCTAAACACTAATCTGCCAAAACGCTAGGTAACCCTTAGATCTGCATCAACCCCCCAAACTGCTTAAACTCTAAATGTGCAACAAACTGCCACACTAGGAGCTAGGATAAATAATAAAAAGTAGTAAATAAAAACCTCGAACCTCCAATTAGGGTCACTGAATTAATGTCACAGTTTGACGATAAGAACCACATATTGAAACTGGAGATTAAAGGCGCTTCGCGCCTGGTGCTCTGTCTTGTACGACACTAATTATTTTATTCACAACATTCTAAAACTTATTGATCCTGAATTCCAGTTAGTGAACTGCTCTGAAATAATGGCGGCTTACAAGAAATTGAAAAGATCGCACAGAGACAAAAATTAGTGCATTTGGCTTTTAATTGTCTCTACAAATATCGCTATGCTATAATAATCTGTTATGTGCCAAAGTAGTGGCTAGTATAATTCGAAGAGGTAGATCTTAAAACATGTATTTTTTTATAATTATTGGTCATTCGCTAAAATTGTTCATTTTGCATAAAAAACACTGTAGTAAAATTTTCAGCATTTTTTTTTAATTTAATTGCAGCTCAAATAGTTTAAAGTTTACTGTTTTCAATTAATTAAAAAAAATATTAATAAAGTAGACACTATTAAAACGTAATTAAATTTTAAATTTAATTTTTAAAAACCTAAATTATGCAAATGTTTCTTTTAAGTATAACTTCTTGAATGATAATTTTTGCATCATAATCAATATGCATTACAATATTTTTGTTTCTGAAAGAAACAATTTTATTGCAATCATAAGAGAAAGCAGCATATGTTAAATTAACATTTTATAAATCTATGAACATTATGCAAATTTTAAAAATATTATCAGATTCACTTTATTGAAAAAAATTATCAAATATGCTACAGATATTCACTTATCACCCATAAATATGTAGGCATTCTCGATGTGTAGGAGATGAGGTACAAAATAAAATGTGACGCATGGAAATTCACTCTATTTATGGCGCTTTTAAGATTACTGAGATCACAGGGAACTTTCTTTCAAACTTACTTTTTAGTTTTTGAAAATGTTCAGCTCGATTCTTCCTTCTCAACCTTTGAATACAGCTTCTATTTAGAGTAAGTTTTTTGATGTTGTGACCCAAGATCTTTGCGGTTTCTGCGATGACAAATGCTGCTTTCCGATCTAACACTTTTATTCGATCTAATTTTAATGATCTGGTGTCAGGATATTGGTTTGTCCTTTTTCAGGTTGAGACGAGCATGGTAAGTCTACCATTGATTATTTTCTGTATTCAACATCAAAATCTTTATATCATCATTAGTTCATGTTAATATGGCATTTATTTAATCATCATTTCATAAATTCTTCTCTCGCAACTTACTTTTCATGTTTTTATCATGACATTTTCTTTTTAGCAAGAATCTCGTCTATGCCTATTTCTGAAACACTTCTACCTTTCTCTCCGTTTTCATGCAGAAAATCTCCATCCTTTTATTATTCTGAGTATATTGGCATGTGCAACATCAAAGAGATTGTTTAATTTGGAAATAAAAATATTCTCCCTTCCCTTCTGTGTAGCTTATTCTCGTTTTCTATTTTTTTAAGATGTCTCCATTCCTCAAACATATTTTTGAGTTTTGCCTGGCATACTGAGAATCCTGTATTGGAATTTTAACTTCCTGTCAAAGCTGTAAAAGCAATTGCTGATGAGTAAACAGTAATTGCTGAGCTACGCATTAATAGCTAATGACTCTTGAATAGTCCAATTGGAATTAATATGATAAAGAAAAAGACTAAAAGTCATGTTGTTGTTGTTGAAACCCAGACCGTCCGACCTACCAGAAAGGTGTAAGGTAACTGTATGGACGGCCGGGAAGTGCCACCCAATTTAGACCGGAACCCAGGACTAAAAGTCATGTGTAAAGATGGCAATTTTATGCCGGTTAATTCAGCCAAGAAGGTAAACACCTTTCATGGATCTAGTTTCCATTTTAATCTATTTCAGGTTTAAAATAATTTTTGTAATTTCACCTAACTTTTGAACTTTCAGTTTCATAAACGAAAATATTGATTTGTATGTGACTGCAGATATAATAACTAATATAAAAGTATACTTTTTGTAGAAAACCTTAAAGAATCCAAAACAAAAGTGTAGTATAAAATTAAACAAATAATATAAACTGACTTTCAGTTGCAATTAGTTATGAGGAATATTTAGTTACAATTAAAGTAAATTTAAAGTAATATAAGTTTAAGTAATAAAAAAATATAATTACGATTAATCGTAGTTCTTTGTCTTAAAAATAATATGTATTATTAAATATTTTTATTTTTTAAGCATACCAAGAATTTCAAACTGTTTTTAGTAAGAGTTTTAAACTTCATTGAGATAGCTACTAGCCAAGCCTAGCCAAGATGCTTCGTTACGGAGCTCCTGTGACTTTGTGCCACTCATCTACACTTTAGAATGTAGCAAATTGTTATCTTGGAATAAAATTGCAATATTCTTTGGCACTTTATTTCATGGGTGCAATGAGACGGGCAGGTATGTAGTAGGTGATGCATATCTCATCATGGATTGACGGAAGCTGGTAGGGGCTGGCAAAAGGGGCGGGGTAAGGGCAGAAAAACGCTGGAAAAGAACAAACAGAAAAACAGAGAAATGAAGTTAAAAACATTATATTTGAAATATTTTAAATTTGGTTAAATTTGTAATCGAAATTAGATTTATTCAAAAATAAATGACTAACTAAATAACTTTAAAAGTTAACTTTATAACAGTCATATAAGATAGGTTGAGAAATTGGGCTGACATCAAGAAGTTGCGTACTGAAACATTAATCCTACTAGACTTGTGGTCAAGCTGGGAATAACAAAATGGTACTGCTTCGTTCACTGAAGTGAGATAACAACGCCATCTATCGTGCATCCTAGTAAACGCCTGCTTGTGGCATCATGTACAGGGGCTTCTACAATTAGAACACCTGAGGACCAATCAGAAGATGCCTTGGAAGGATGGTGGCACCATATCTCTAGTCCACGCCTCTCAAACAAGGTCTACTAGAATTTTTCTGGTAGTTTTGAGTGTGGCTTCTAATTTGCTCTGCAACATCAGAGACTTTAAGACCATGATGAATTATTGCATTCTGAACATTCCAAGGAGTATTTACAATGCAGCGTAAAACACTCAAGATCCGATCCCTAAAAAACCGATGATCTGACCTGGTTATAGATATTTAATTTATTTGGAAGAAAATAGGGTAATTTTTTAACGAGAAGCGGGGTGAGGGCATTAAACAATTTATTAGCAAGAATTAACTTATTTGAATATGCTTTCGGTAAGTCATATGGGTGTCCAATGCTACACCCATATTTTTAACGGAGTGAGAGAGAGTGATAGGTTTGCAAAAATTTCTTATATTAAATTCATGGTCCAGTTCTTGGTAGTTGAATTTAAAAATACACACTGCACTCTTGGGGACGTCAATTTCGATTCAAGGTGATCAGAAGTCAAACTGAAATCTGTGCTGATCGAGTGATTGAAAGGAACATTACGGAATAAAGCAAAGTCAATAATAGAGGGATTATTTCCTGCAATGAAGTGAGTTGCGGTGGGTGGAGCAAATCCTGCCGTCGGCGCACTAAGCCAATTGCTTTAGAGCATTGCTTTAATGGTTCAGCTCTGTGTCCCAAGTATTATATTGAGAATGTAGATCACCAGGAATGATCATTACTGAAAATGTCTTGAAGTGCTTCAATTTTATTGGTTGGAATATAAGAGCAATTTACTGAAGAGATATACACTGAAACAAAGTAATAGGGACCAAAATTGGAATATAAATTTTAACAACAGTGGCTTCCAGCTTCATAAAGAACGAGGAGCTTAATCTGTGATGAGGAATATTATTTTTGATGTAGAGTGCAGTCTTCCCCCTTCCCCAGGCCTTGTGGGCTTATTCGAGAAATAACCTGTATAATTACGGATTGCTAAGAAGGTGGTAGGAGTCGGATGAGTCTCAATAATCATGAATATATCGAAATTGTTATCAATAACGTAGTACCACACATCGTCAAACATAGAACGCATTCCATTGGCGTTCCAGAAGCCGACTTTGAGAGACTGCAAGTTACTGCTTTCTGACAAAGAAAACAAGGCTAGGGGGAAAAAACAGTTGGTAAGGAGCTCATCTAGCCAGATCATGGCAGATCTTATAGACCACCTGGATCATATCAATATATGTAGTCACCGTACATGAGAGTTTCTCATATCTGTAATAGTCAAAAGAAAGTCGGTATAGTTGATTTGGTTATTAATCGTGTTTCTAGAATTTTGGGTGGCAACCAATGGAACCTACGGCTTAGAAATTTGATCGGTAGAATTTTGAGAGGGGGGGGGTTCCTGGGTATGTCCAGAGACCACAGAGGAAAAATACATGTTTTTTTTATTCTAGCGGATTGTAATGGACGTCCATTATTCCCAGGTTGGAATTCTGGGAGCTCCTGAGATTTTTTGTCTAAGAAGTGAGGCCTTACGTTTGCTGGGCATGGTCGAAGTATCCGAGTTTTTTGGGTAATCGCGACAGTTGGTAGCGTAACGGCCGTTACAGATGCAAACATTTGAAACAAAACGTTTTGTTCACATAAAGTGTCTCTCCAGGTTAACTCCAGAATAAATGAATATTTTAAATTTTAGCAGACCCGCCGTTTGTTGTTTTCTGTTAGACGACGATAATCATGATTGATCAGCTGTACTCTTATGGATATGTAGTTTCTAGTCTTGGATATAAATTATTTTTTGCCATATTTTTCACCAACACTTTCGTTTATTGACATGCACATCGTCAACAGATGTAGCATTACACCTCAGATCGAAGAGTATAATACTGGAAAAGTTTTAAATCTCTGGTTCGACTCTAAATTACATCACTACAAACAAAACTGCCAGCTCTGTTTAAGGAGTAACAAAATCGCTGTAGAACATGTTAAATTATAGTGATATAATAAAAATATGGTCGCTCTTTTCAGCTTTATATGATGTTCTTTTCAGGGCAGAACTATGTTCCCCTTCTGAATCCCAGGCCTCTGCTAACAAAGCAAACGATCTCCACTGTCAATGACTTATCCGAACATACAAAGCGATATAATTACGACGTATCCTCTTGAATCTTTTCTAGTGCTGTCGTGATACAAGCATGTGCCCGAATTTCTGGATAACTAACATATTTATTCAAAATAATAGCGTACACAGGAATAATAAGCAGGAAAACAGCACTTAAATGCTTTACTATTTTCACAAAACAACCGATACTATTCTCGAAACACTGACGAATATCACAGTAGATTCAATGTCGCTCATATCACGTCAACTGCTCTCCAACTGAGTGATGACTCTTTTTATAGGAGATCTCTGTAGAAACATCTAGAAATGTCACAGATCTCGTTGAATAATCATTATTTCGCGGTGCTTTCCGAACCTACGGAAAGTCGCCAAATATAACCAAATTGGCGATAAATTGCAAATCTTGCAATCCTTCTTCGAACTTTGGCGTATAGCAATCTCAGGTTTCCATCATGAGAAAGGATACCGGTACGAGTGTTTACTCTCTGATTCTCAGAGGATACTGTAGTAAGAAGGAGAAAAATAGACGCCGGAGCATTTTACGCATTCGTAACAATATATAATTTGACCCAAGAAGCAAAAATGGCGGACATATGCCCAAGCATTTGTAACGGCCACCCTTCAACTAATATACTGCTTCAGATCTAGAATTAGTTCATCTTATCAGACTCATTTTTAAAGTTGCGTTTGCGAACTTCTAGTTTTCTAACATGTTATGTAAATTAGACACACTTTTCCATGGAAATTTCTCCATGAAAGGTATCCCACCATTGTTACTAATGAGACATTTGTGATTGCCTTATAAATCTATTTTGCTCTCGGGCATCACAAGTTGTGCAATTCTTTAATGAAAACAAAGAAAGTTAAGCATTTTTACTGCATAAAACCTTACGAAATAAACCTTGGGATTTGGGGAATTCTAATTGTCTATGTATCAGTATTTTGTAAGTTCTGCTTTTGATATTACTATTACACAGATTCTCTATAAAATGGGAAATAAAACTGATTTTAGAAAAAATGAAAAATATAGTAATTTAAAACTCATATATAATACAATAAATGCATTTTCACTCACGCACACGCACACAAAAAATAGAAAATAAATGTAGAAGTTTATTGTCGTGCTGCCTAAAACCCACGGGCTGCATGGTATTGGTTGTACCTACAGAATCACAGGCACGCATACACATCACTAATAAATTGGTAGATTTGTATTCAGGGATACACAAAACGGGTAAATCCTTCGAAATGTAACAGTGAAAATGTTGATTCATAGCAATACTATTCCTTTACATATATTATGTATTTAAGGAAAGCTATTTCAATATTTAGTTCACATAGTTAATTGATCTAGCATATGTCCAATATAACAGACGCAATTCTGTCTAAAAAAAGTGAAAAAAGTCACATCAAATATAAAAATTTTATGCAAATAAATATGCAATAAAACTCGACGAAAATAATAATAAAAATTACAAATTGGATTTTTCATCAAATTAATGGCACCCCATCGTTTTAAAGAATTGTGAGTAGTTTTTTGTCCGTGCTCAATTGCGATATTAATTACATTTTATTGCGAGTTGAATGTGATTAATTTAACATATTGGCATTCTTTTAACGTGAAGTTCTTTAAATGACATTTAACAAAAATTAATTGCTGGCATTTTCTAATTAATTGCTTAAGATTGTGAGTTTCCAGAATTTTCACTTCAGCTTTCTTGAGTAATTATTCAAATTGGAATGTTTTATGTGTCCAAAGAACTTACGATCACGGAAGTTATTTAATGGTTAATCTTAATTATAAATTTGCTCAAATAAGTATGATGTAAAATATTACTGCTGTATAATTTTTTTTAGTTCTACGATCTATGCTTACAGGCATATTTGTCTACACAATCGGCAAATATTCCTGTTTAAAAGATGCACATTGCAAATAAAGACACACACAGAGACACCCATGCACACTCACAGACGCCACGCTGAAAATAGTTTATACTTTCCTTATACTTATAGTTTTTACTTTCCCTATTACTTTTTCAAGTAATGTATAAGGAAAGTATTGTGACGGGGTCGAAAATTCCAATTCGAGTTTTCGACGGGAGAGCACGTTTCAAGCATACTTGATCACGAATCAAACATTTTTGAAGTGATGTCTGTGTGAAAGTATGTGTGTGTCTGAAAGTATGTGTGTGTCTGAAAGTATGTGTGTGTGTGTCAGTGAGACTTTGGAGACGATAACTGACGAACGAATGAACCAATTCGAATAAAATTTGGTACAAAAATCACAATACGTGAATACTGGAAGTCTATTGTTTTTAAACGTAATCGAATGTTCAGAACCCCCTTAAATTTTCGAGTGAAATTTAAAAAAAAATATCAAAAAATCAAAACGTTTAATAAAGTTACGCAAATAGACATTTCTTATGTTATTTTTCCTTAAAAAACGATTGACATAAACTTTAGAACACTAGCATGAACTGTTCTCGATATATAGCACATTTTTCAAGCAAATTTATCAAAAAATCCCGAAAATTAAAAAAAAATATATTAACTGTTGAGAAACATGTTCACTTGTCATAAGTAATATCATGCAATTAATTGGGTGACATTATTCTCGTGGATCTAGCTTGTTCCATTCATGAGAAAAGATACTTTGAGTAATAATTTTGTATTTGAACTCCAATAGTCTTTTATGTGCTATAAGAATAACTTATTTCTCCATCCATAACGCTTGGCGAGAATTTTGGGACGAATTTGGCGGCATGTCGCCAACTTGGCGACTTTTTAATAATGTTGCCAAATTGACGAAAATCTTGCCAAATGGATAAAAATGACGTTAAATCATTGAAAATGACGACTAATCGATAATATTTTGGAAAGAATATAAGTATCTACTATAAGATAAACCTATTTTTTTACTGTAAAGGTAGTAAATTCATTCAATTATATGAGGAAAGTCATGTGTTGCCCACATCAGATTTTTTTGTATTCCAGAGATTCCAAAACGTGTAGATCTGTCGAAAATTGTGATTTTTGACACGATTCCAATATTTGCTCTATACATTACCATTTATTGCAGGAAATGTATAAAATTAATGTCATATCTTTTTTCATTTTACCCATGACGGGATGAATACGAATATGCACATATTGCAATTTCATATCAATTTTGAATCTTACACTTTTGTACGCATTCAGCATACTAACATAACTGAAAAAATAGAGTTAGGCTTATACAGTAGTGGCCAAAATTGTGGAAACCTTTTGGAAAAAGTGTATTTTTGAGATATGTTGGCTCACCACTTTTTTTCACCAATACCATACAATTATATATCAACGGAAAGATAATGTAATCAAGATTCTAATGCAATAACATTTGTTCAATTTTATGTATTCTATCAAAAGTAGTATACTAATATATATACTACCAATAACTATATATATACTACCAATAACTATATATATTACCAATAACTATATAATATACTACCAATATAATATGTATAGTGCCAATAACCAGAAAAACAAAGCACAACTTGATTAGATTTATATGAAGTAGCCTTTCTTCATTTGAATGCAGCCAATGGGCATGCGTGTTTACAGAGCACATCAGGTATCTTGTTTTGGCAATGATCCAACAGGTCACAAGACATTTATCAGTGTGTTATGTGATTGTTATCAAATTTTGTGTGTGTGTTCATTGATTTCGTGAGCTTGTATAACCTAATAAAATTAAAGAAATAGCGCAATGTCTGGTCACCCAGAAAGCGATGTAAAAAAATCTGATGTGAGCAGCACATGACTTTCCTTATATAAAACAATGAATTTACTACATTTACAGTAAAAGAAAATAGGTTATTCTTATAGTGGATACTTATATTCTTATCAAGATATTGACATGTCGTCAATTAGTCGTCATTTTCATTGATTTAGCGACATTTTATCCATTTGACGAGATTTTCGTTAATTTGGCAATATTTCAAAAGTCGCCAAGTTGGCGACATTCCACCTAACTCGTCACTAAAATCTCGCCAAGCGTTATGGATGGACAAATGAGTTATTTTTATAGCAGATTGCCGTTCAAATATAAAAGTAACACTCAAAGTATCTTTTCCCGTGAATGGAACGAGCTAGATCCACGAGAATGATGTCACCAAATTTATCGCATGATATTACATATGAAAAGTGAACATGTTTCGCAATAGTTAATATTTTTTTAACGTATGGATATTTTTATAAATTTATTTTAGAAAGGTGCAATATCTCGAGAACGGTTTATGCTAGCGTTCGTTTATTTCATTCGTTTTCTAAGGAAACATTACATAAGAAATGTCCATTTGTGTAACTTTATTAAAGGTTTTGGCTTTTTGATGAATTTTTCAAAATTTCACTCGACAATTTAGGGAGATTCTGGACATTCGATTGTGTTTAAAAACAATAGACTTCCAGTATTCGCGGATTGCAATTTTTGTACCAAATTTCATTTAAATCGCTCCATTTGTTCGTGAGATATCGTCCCCACAGACTCATTGACATACACACACACACACACGCACACACATACATACTCCCGCACACACCCACACCCACAGACATCACCTAAAAATGTTTGATTTGTGATCAGGGATGCTTGAAACGTGCTCTCCCGTCGAAAACTCGTCTTCGAACTTTCGATCCCGTCATCCCGTCACAATACTTTACTTATACATTATTGTATGTAAGGAAAGTAATAGTACTATTAAGTGAACAAGGTTACACTTATGAAGATCTTAGAATTAGGAAAAAGTATTGAGGGATACTTAATAAAAGTCACATTTCTAAATTTTTGAAGAGGTATCAGGAAACTCAGTCGCTACAAAACGAGACCGGTAAAGGCAAGTAAAAGTGAACAACAACAAGTGATGATAGAAAAATTAAGAGAATGTACCTAGATGATAGAAGAAAACCATCTTGGTGTATACAAGGTGAAATGGCGCGGTTCAATGACTGTTAATGACTGACCGAAAATTCCAAGGACTGTTCGGCGCAGAATTTTGAATTTAATCCAAATGTTAGAATTCTACGAAAAAAGACATTTTCATCGCTCAAACAAAGGTGAAAAAGATTAAACTGAGCAAAAACCATGTTAACTGGATAATGGAACAATAGTACAGTGCACATTGAAGTGATGAGACCAAAATCTCCCTGTTTAGTAGTGATGGCGTAAAATACGTAAGGAAAAGACTCGGAAAAGATTTGCATACTGATTGCATTACACCTACCGTGAAACGCCCAGTTAGTTTTATAATCTGGGGTTGTATGACATCAAGCGATGTGGGCAGGATTTGCGTGGTCAATGGGAATATAAATGCCCAAAGATACATAAATGAATTGCTTGAGCCCAAATCGCAGCCTTCTGCCGGTGATCCTTTCAAAGAAAATGAAGAATTTACATTTTAACAGGATTCAGCTCTATGTCATGTTTCTCGTGTGTACAAAAAGTGGCATCAAGATCATCATATTCAACTATTGGAATGGCCTCGGATCTTTACCCCATCGAAAATCTATGGATTCGACTGAAGGAACTTATTAGTCAGAAGCAATTCAGCAGTAAAATCCAATTAACATAAGAAATAATTTAATCCTGGTTTCACATTGTTACAGCTGCAGAACTAAAATACGTGGTTCACTCCGTGGGAACGCGCAGTAAGGCCGTAATTAAAGCTAAAGATTTCCTAACTAAGTATTAACTGACAGGGTGAGAATTTTTGTATATCTCATTTTTTTTATGTATTTCACTTTTCTTCTTTATATATGATGTTCTTTTAAAAAATAATTCATAACTGTTATTGCATTACAATCGTGATTAAATTATCTTTCCATTAAAATATAATTTTATAGAATTGGTACAAAATAAAATGGTGTTATGAGCCATTAAACCTCAAAAATACACTTTTTCTAAAAGGTTCCCACAAATTTGGCCACTACTGTATATTACAACTGCTTTACTCTCAAACTGCATAACAAATTACTTGTTGTGTATATGGATAGACATATCATATGTGAATAAGTTAATGTGGAAAATATTCATTGCTTTGTGTGGAGAAAGTCATGTTCTACTTATACCACGCATTTCATATATTAAGAATAATTTTCTGCTTTATAAAAGCACTAAAAAGTGATTTATTACTTTTGCAGAATCGCCAGAGTTTGGAATAAAGATAATTTGTGGTGTGGTGATCTCTGTGATTATATGTCTTGGAGTATTTTTTGTGTTGCTGTACTTCTATTATAGTAATAAAACAGGAGTGCCTTGTGGATGCTGTTTTCAAAGGTAAGATCAATATAATTTTGTAATCACGCTCGCCCATTAGTACTAAATTGTTATTTTATATTTCAATGTTACTAGAATGAAAATGTAATTAATTATTGGCTCAACTAGAGCTAAATCATGCTTGGGTGGTCCGGTACCTGGTAGGTCCTCAAACTGACCCGATTTTCACTTCCGTAAATAATGTCCGATGGCACAATAATTGAGTCAATTCATCAAGATAAAATTTCAAGTACAGCCGAATCCGTCTATCTAGATGATTACATGTATGTACATATATATTAATCAAGATTTTTAATCATTATATTTTAATCATTTAGGTGAAATAATTTAATTCAAGACAATTTTTTACGTGCAGAATAAATAATTTTTACGTTTGCATAAACACTTCCACAATTTATCATCACTTCCCGGCCGTCCAAACAGTTACCTTACACCTTTCTGGTAGGTCGGACGGTCTGGGTCTCAACAACAACAATTTATCATCAATGCCAACGGCCCTACCGTGCTGAAATCACCGGTTTTCGTTAGATCACCGAAGTCAAGCAGCATCAGGTGCGGTTAGTACTTGGGTGGGTGACCACCTGGGAACACAGCGTGCTGTTGGCACATTTTGGGCGCAGTAGGCCGGTGGTTTGCCCGCTGGATTTGCACACTGCCACAACTGCCGCCGAGTTAATGCGAAGTACGATCACGTTAAACATGTGGGTCCGTAAGTCCTTCCGAGAGGTTGGTGGTAAGGGAAGGAGGGTACGATCTCTGTGGATGCCTCCCCCACTGGGTTCCGGTCTAAATTAGGTGGCACTTCTCGGCCGTCTAAATGGTTATATTACACCTTTCTGATAGGTCGGACGGTCTGGGTCTCAACAACAACAACAATTTATCATCTTAAACATCAATGATATGCAGTTCCTCAATAAATATTTCTGAATAAAAATTCTAACATTTTCACAAACATCTAAAATGTATCATCGTAAACATTTCTGGTATGGTACATAGTTCCTCAATAAATATTTCTGCCTGGGCTTTTTGATGCTTGGGCAAGTTTTTCTAAAATTTGTCATCCTAAACATTTCTGATATACATATCCTCATTAGACGCTCCTCAACTGACTTTTCTCATTCTTCCAAATGTATTGTAGTTTCGGTCTACTTTAAATAAAATTAGCATAAAGAGGGGTTCCTTTTTCAAGTTAATTTGAATTTTTACAGTCTCAACTTGCCGGAGACCTGCGAGTAGAATCGACTCTATACATTCTTGTTGCTGTTCCTCAGAAAATTTTTGAATGATGTGTTCGAAATTTAGAAAAATTTTCAAATGGGACATGTCCGATAATTATTATTATTGGAGAAGAGACGTTTATTAAAATCAAGGAGCCTGGTGCTATCATATTTTAAGATGATGAAACAATCAATTTTCAATATTTTAAAATGTTATATTATTCCTATGGCAACGTCCATCGATTGCGATTATACATGTAATAAAACTAGTATTCTTTTAGTTTTCTCTCTGTGTAATGCGTTTCGGAATTCTATATTATAAGAAAAATCATTCTCTATATATATCTGTCTATAATTCTTAACGACGAATTTGATGACACTGCCTACAAATTTGCCGACTTTGAGGAAAATGTTGATGAATTGACAAAATGTCGCAAAAATTATGGAAAAGTTACCAAATTTACGAAAATTCTACATTACGGAAAATTAAGCTATGTAAAAAAATTGCAATTGATGATTTAGCCATCTTCTCTTAATCCTGTTGTCAAATATTAAGTAGTCAATTAATAAAGAAGCATTATTGATTTGTGAATATTTGCCAGCTACAATTCATCTTCAGAGTAGATTGACTCAACCTAGTTATATAAAAATGACTGTTTCAACGACAATTTTCAATATCGCGATTTTAACAAATAAACAGATTTAAAATTCAATTTTTAAGAAATTATTTTGAACACTTTTTTGAATGATGTGTGTGTATGTGTGTGTATGTTTGTGTGTGTGTACGTGTGTGTATGTTTGTGTGTGCGTAAGTGTGTGTATGTTTGCGTGTGTGTGTGTGTATGTGTGTATATATGTGTAAGTGGACACTATCACTGAATAACAAATTAAACTACTGCTAGCATATTTTATGTGTAAATAAATTGTGTTGTTGGGACCCAGACCGTCCGACCTACCAGAAAGGTGTAAGGTAACTGTATGGACGGCCGGGAAGTGCCACCCAATTTAGACCGGAACCCAGTGGGGGAGGCATCCACAGGGACCGTACCCTCCTTCCCCTACCACCAACCTCAAATACATTGTGTGGAAACGTAGAACTAAATAGAACTTTTAGCAATTCTCCTATCAGAAATATTTGAATGTAATATTTTTGGAGCATTATTAACTACGGTAAGCATTGGTAGTAATCGGAGCAATAACAATAGTATATACTCTATACTGGAAAATTATATTTTCAACAACTTAATGTTTGTAAATGGGATAAAATAACATATTAAATCAAATCGGCCAAACTCATCTAATTCGCAACCGACTCCGAGTTGTTGAGTCTCTCGAACCGATTAACGATTTACAAAATTATTTTTTGTTTGGCAGATGATGCATTTTACATTAATTAAAAGATTCGATTTTTCTCCGAAAACACAAGACTTTTCATGAGGTGGTAAGAAAATTGACATTTTCCTTTTATTTTCTTTCAATGCATCTACGTAATATACCCGTAGCTTTATCAGTAAAGTGCAAGCTTGGTAGCAAAAATTCCAGGTTTGGGGAATTGCTTGACGCAATTTTACATTTTGCTCCAAAAATATTTCGGAAAAATTAATTTGTGTTTTGCTCATGCTACGATATTTTTCAGAAAAGTTTTGCATTTCGCAAATAAATATTCGCATTTTTTTTTGTTATTCTGCCTATGTGTTCAAATTTATACTGTTTTCTTATTATTGGGAATTTATGTAAAGTTTTGCAACCCCTATTTGAATTTTCAAATTGTTCTTCTATTATTGATATTTCAGATTTTCAAAAAATATGCTACATCTCGCTAACGATATTCACATTTTTACTTTTTTACCTGTGTTTAATGCGCAAAAAGCTGGTCCTTAGATAATGCTATGTGCAAAGGAAACGTAAACCTAAGTTTAGAAACGCCCCATTCAGATCCTTTCAGCGGATTTTATAACGATTAATTTTATGTTGCAATTACTATATAACTTCGGTATAAATTTTGAAATAATATGAATTCGGCTATCATAGGACTGAATTCAACGGTTCCGAAACTCGCAAAAATTACAAAATATAAACATTTTTCGTGTTTCCATTGACAATACGGGAAAATCCACTTAGAATTGTGCAAAATCATTATGAAACCGGTCTTTGAATACTGGTATCTGAAACAGAAATATAGTTCTTACTTTTGGAACAGAGGGGCGGGTACTGTTATTATCACATATTTAATGTATCAGCGAGTAGTTTGAATAAACATGACTAATCAGTTATTTTTTATTAATACTGACGCATACTAAATCTATGTATAGAATTATAATTATATGTCCATGTATGTTAATTTTTAAATAAACGTGCATATAATTTAATGTTTTAACAGTTTGTAACTTTAACCTTACATATAGTTTAATTATAATTTAAATATAATTTAAACACAGTTTAATCTTTTTAGTTTTAACCTGTTGCTATTTCATAGTCTGTAAAATATTTTTTGAGAGCATCCAAAACAGTTGTTTGTTCTTGGACAATGTAAGAATTTATCAATTAATATCTCAAAGTAAATATGTTCAAAAGAATTTAAAAATGTGGTCCTTTTTAAATTTATTAATATGTGTTTTAAGTTCTGTCATTTTCCCATCTGCTTTAAAAACGCAAAAAATTATATTTCTTAATTAACCTGGCAAGGATCCTTCACTTTGTTCCTCTTACCGACCAATCTGTCTTCAACCAACATTTGGAAAAATTCTTGTAAGAGTATTTGTCAATAAATTAATATTTGGTTTCGGACTGAAAACGTTCTTCATCAACTTCAGTTTGGTTTTAAGTAACTTATCAGCTACTCATAAACTGATTGACACCATAGATAAATTTAGACCCAACAATCATGTTTCCCTTACCACCGTGAATATCAGCGGAGCCTTCGATAGTCTAAATTGGAATATATTACCTTATACCCTAAATAAAATTAATCTCCCTTTAAACTTTCTTTCCTTAATGTTTTTTTATTTTAATTCAAGATATATATCATTTTATGATGGTTCAACCTACTATTCAAAATTAATTTCTGAAGGTGCTCCACAGGGTCCACCAATCATGTGGAACATATATTTTAGCGATATTTTTTCCTTAAATAATGTCTTATTTTATTTACAATTCTTCGCTGACGATCTCGCGATGGTTACTTCTGGTTCTACTCTGGTTCCTTTGCTGACAATACCAAACTTTTGTCCTTTTCCATCTCTAATACTTTAAATTCTCTAAAACTTGAAATTTTCTCCGAAAAAGCAACTCTATTATCTTTAATGAAAATAGATCCAAACTTACAAGAAAACCTATTTTCAAAACTCAAAATAAGAAAATTACTATTAATAAACATCTTAAATTTCTAGGTGTAATAATTTATGATAATTTAAAATGGAACTCACACATATTTTATCTAAGGGAGAAATGTTTTAAAATTTCATCTACTTTGGGAAAATTTCGAGCAATAGTTGGGGGTTAATAAATCTTTCTTAAAAATTTGGTACTTAACAATCATTGAAAAAATTATTATTTGCGCGGCAGGAATCTGGGGGAAAACTTTAACTGGGGCCTAAATTAAAAAACTAATTTCATTACAAAGTATTTTTCTTTTAAAAAAAATTTCTGGCTCCCGAACCACTTCAAACATTTTTCTCTTTTCCGTAATTGGTATCCCCCCAATTCAGCTGGTTATTTACTTACAACATAAAAAATATTATTTTTGGAATCATAGATTAGACACTTTTTCTGACCCTGGTATTCCCTCACCCTCTCTTTTTGTTTCCAACTGTCCTATTTCTATTACTCCCCTTCCCAACGTATTGTTCTTTTTAACTCTCATATCCCTTCAAATTTTTCAATTTATAACTTTTATACAGATGGTTCTTTAATTAATAATAATATTGGATTTGCTATTTGCCATTTTATTCATGATAAATTAAATGAGGTATTTTTATTCAAACTTGACAATGGGAATTCAGTTTTTCAAGCAGAAATTGCTGCCATCAATTTCGCAATCAATTGGGCTTTAACTCATAATTTAAAAATTAATATATTTTCTGGTAGCCTTTCTTCTGTTTTGGAAATATATCCATAAATTAAATGAGGTATTTTTATTCAAACTTGACAATGGGAATTCAGTTTTTCAAGCAGAAATTGCTGCCATCAATTTCGCAATCAATTGGGCTTTAACTCATAATTTAAAAATTAATATATTTTCTGGTAGCCTTTCTTCTGTTTTGACCTACAAATCCATTAAAAATAAATCCAACATTTTAAATAATATTAAAACTTCTGCTAATTTATTAAAAATCTTAATTAATATTTTTTGGGTTAAAGCCCATTCAAACAATTTGGGAAATGAAGTCTCTGATCAAAAAACTAAACTTGCTACAACCATTGGTAATCCTTTTAATATCCCCTTTTCGTACTCACTTTCAACTAAATTTTGTCAAAATCAATTATTAAAAAACTGGCAAAAATTTTCAAACGTTTACATTTCACCAAGAACTCATGACCCTGCGAGAATCCTAAATTATCTTCCAAATGTCAATATTAAATTCCAAATTTATAACACATATCTAATTTATATTTTAACTGGTCATAGCTTGTTCTTGGATTATCTTTATTATTTTAAATATAAATCTACCTCCAACTGTCTTTTTAACCAATTTGGCGATGTTGATCATTGTGTTTTCTCTTGCCCTTATACTAAAGATTTTCATCTAACTACACCTTCCCCTCTAAATTGCGCGACTTGGTTTTCAATGTTTGTAGAAATAATATGTCTATATATAAAATTAAAAACTGCATTCTCATTGTAAGGGATTTTCTCAATAAAATTAAATAATTAGTTTATGAGCATTTTCTGCTCTTGCTTTTTATTTTGGTCATTGAAACCTGCACGGTTCCTTTGTTATTTTGTGCTGTTTTGTATAACTTTTTATATTCTTCATTGTTTTATTGTGCTTTTATAGAAAAAATTGTCACTTTTCTTCACCACTTTTTACTTTCTATTATTTTTCTAAATTTGTACTAAATTTAATTATGTTTTTTCATTACTTTTCAAAATTTACCAATTTCTGTACATAGAATAAATTTCCTTTCTTTTGGCTCTTTGATTTTCATGTTATTTTCCTCTTTCGCTACATAATCTGAATTTCTTTTGTTTTGGTTTTTACCTTCAAACTTAAAAAATATTGGGTTTTCCATTTATCTCTTAACAGACAAATATTTCTCCTTTACATTTATTACCTTAATTAAGTCTTCCCAATACTGCGCATTGGCTTTATATATATATTACTCTTTTGATTTATGTGAAACTGTATGTTTATGAGAATATATATTTCTTCAAGTGTTACTTTTAAAGTTTCAATAAATGCAGAATGGTCTTTAACGCAATCTGCTTCTTCTCATTTTTATTCTGGATGTCTATGTAGCCGATTGTTTTTCGCGTACACATGGAATTGGTGTAACACTTGGTGCATCATTTGGTGTAACGCTTTGGTGTAACACAAAGGAATTAAAGTGATTCAGATTTTATCCTAAAATTCTAGATTTGTTTGCATTTAATAAAGTTCTGATATCCTGTTTTTTTGTTACTGGTATGTTTCATTTTCAAAAATGATCATGCATTTCGTAAAGAATATGTAGAATTATGAATGCCTTATAATTATGTTATTATTGTGATCGTTTTAATTATTTATATTGTTCAGGTGTTCATAATTGAGGACCTGCTCTTCCCGAATTGCACGCAGCATTTTAGTTTAACAGAAAATTTCCCTAAATTACTGTAAACTGTGTATTTAAACAATGCATTACTTAGATATAAAACTGAAATATGCAATTCTACAAACCAAAATTTTTCATTCCACAGCAAATAACATATATATTATCCCACAGCTCTATAAAAATCATTATGGACTATTTGTTAATAAAGTCCTATTAGGGCTGTACTCATAAAATTCGTTGTTACTCGCCGATGTATATAATATTTTTGTTGCTTTTCTCCAGCCGGATTTAACTTTTTATGAGGAACCTGTTGGAGAATAGCAACAGAACTCTTATATACGTAGGCTATGGAATTGGTTTACATAATCCAATGCAGTAATTAAGGGACTATTCTTCCCAATGCTTGAAAAACTGCATTAATTCTGCACAAGAGTCATATTATAACATAAAATACAGCACTGTAAACTCCTCATTCAGACGTACTCCCCTTTCCTAGATCCTGGCTACGTCTATCTGTACACTGTAACCATAAAAATAGGCTAGCTAAAGGCAGGTTAAAGTTCGATACATTTATTCCCTTGCGCGTTATATATTCTATATATCAATTGCATCACTGGCCAGAATAATTTGAATAATTCCATTTCTTATCACATAAATAAATGAGTATTCTATGTAGTTCTACTTTTATACATATTTTATCTACAGATAAAACTCCGTGGTATATTCGGTACGCTTATTTGTCCTGTGTCGTATTCGAACTTCACACACGTACAAACATACACACAGCAACATATTGTCGAATGTTGTTTTTTTACCAAAAATATTTGAATCGTGTACAAAGGGTTTTAAAACGTGGTTATATTATCTGATTCAGTAGAATGAAAACGTAAAAATATAATTAAATGAATTTATTCATCTTGACAAATTTTCTATATTCTATGTGTTTTATATGTGCTTTATGTGAATATTTAAATGTGTAGCAATTACATGGTATATTTTGTTAATTATTTTTAGACTAGAACGAACTGAAGGAGCAAGGAGCACGGATACAATCGTCCGTACGTATATCTCTTTCAAAAGAGATTATATATGTATTACGCAGAAGTGATTTCATTTCCTTAAATATATCTGTGATATAACTGGTTAACATTTAAAATTCAATATTTAAAACACAGATTAACATAATATGCTTGATTGTAATTTGACTTATTAATTACACAGATAACTACTTAAAAAATACACATTATAATTTAAACATAATTTAAAATTAAAAATCTTATGGGTGAATTATTTTTCTCATATTTTAAATACATCTTTATTGAAATGTCGTATACCCACTATTCCAAATTAAGAAATTATTTAATTATGATAAACAGTCATTGTATGTGCATTTTTTTCTTATGACACATAAAATAGTAAAAAAAGTTGTGTACAAAAGTAAAACATGTGAATTTTTATTCGAGCCCCGTAGAAAAAAAAAATGCTATTTAAATAAATATTTTCCTTAGCCTAATTGCTGAAACAAAACTCAACTAGACTTATCATACCGAAATACATTTTTAATAGGGTTTTATTTTTCATATTTTATAACAACTATTTAGAAAAATCGGTTTCTTGGGTACAAATGATTATAATTACAGCGTGTTACCCTTCACTTTAAAAGACATGAAAATATTGATACCATATTTGGTTGATACCATATCGGTTGATATCATACTTGACAAGGGGGTTTTAATTTTTCCTCCAAGATAAAGCTCTTATACATACAGGCTGACGCAACCGCCATTTTGTCTCCAACCGGTTCAGTCAGTTATAGTCTGCTTGTGCTTTTTGAATAACGCGCGCATGTTACATGGCTGATATTTGATACGTAATTTAGCTTCAGTATAGGTACTTCTGCTTTCAAAAAATTGTATCAATCATTTAAGAAAGTAGGCTAGAATGATTTGATTTTCACAACATCTCGAGAGAAAGACAAGAAAGTAAACGTGCTTTCCTCATGTACAGCCGTCGTCCCCATGTACAGCCATGTACAGCCATCTTCACCTGGGAGTCGAGATGGCTGCTGTTGCGCCAGAGTGTATATTTGGAAGCCTTAGTCCAAGGAGGTGTCTAATGACGTCAAGAAAAAAAAATGTGTCGCAGCTATGTCTTTCACACCAATGATTGTAACTATTTAGTCGTGGTCATTGAGCCATAAATAAACCATGTTATGCATGAGTATGCCAAATTTTGGTTCTATGCTGCCATGTTACAAATATATAAATTTTCGAATAAATCTTTCGCTTGAATTTAAAAGAAATATATCTAGTTCTAGATATTTTTATATCAAAGCTGGATATAAAGTTTCATAAAAATCCATTAATATTTGCTTCCGCTATCTTGTACACAAGAAATCGACCACAGACATACATAGAAACACAACACCAAATTATAGTCAAAGTATAGCCACCAATAGTCAACCACAGACATACATAGAAACACAACACCAAATTATAGTCAAATTATAGCCGCCAAAAGTCAACCACAGACATACATAGAAACACAACACCAAATTGTAGTCAAATTATAGCCACCAATAGTCAACCACAGACATACATAGAAACACAACACCAAATTATAGTCAAATTATAGCCACCAATAGTCAACCACAGACATACATAGAAACACAACACCAAATTATAGCCACCAATAGTCAACCACAGACATACATAGAAACACAACACCAAATTATAGCCAAATTATAGCCACCAATAGTCAAAACGTACATATTCAGGAGGTCTTGAAACATATATTGGCATCAAAATCTGGAATTCGAACAATTTCATGAAAACAGTGCTTTCTCTATGTTACATATTGTGCCAAAGTAAACATGGTTTATTGTTATATGATCAAAATTACCCGGAAAATCAATCAATTTGGTTTTCAATGGGCAATAGGGGACGGTATAATTCTTTCTCTACGAATAGTTGTCATGTAAGGTGTCAAATGAAAATTTGCTGCTGATATTCAATTTTTGCACACACCCCACCCCCAGGTCTGAAATCTATATTTTCGTTGCTTGTTTTGATGGGGTCAAGGTGATTTTTAGTCTTATAACTTGCACAAAAATTTTTCGACCAGTTTTCAAATTAGAGAACTAACATTTTAAAAAAAAAATTCAATAAATAAAGACCAATTTTGCTAACTGGAACTTACTTTGTAGAAGGCCCATATAAAATGTTAAACTTTGTGCTTTTTTTAATGAAATATGTCACGTGACCAAAACTGCTGAGTCAACAACCTGTATAATCGGTACACATCGGTATACTAGGTAACATATCGGTATAATATGTAACACCTTGTTATAATATGTTGTACGTTTATCAACTAGTTTCTTTCTATTTGGCAAAGCTTTCCACCTGTATCATATGTGTAAAGAGTTAAGAACTGCGAACTGTGCTACAATTAAAATTCAATGTATTATGTTCCACAAAATTAACTTTTCTGCAAACCTTTTGTTCATTATTCAGATTCACATTTTTCCAACCCGTCTTACGAAGTACCTAACACCACTAATGTCAGTGGCGAGGACTCTGAAGTCTGTGAGAATTCTGTATCCGTTGAGACTGGATTGAATAAGCTAAAAGATCTCATCGACAACCTATCAGACGAAACTACTGACAGTAAGAACACGCCAGGGATTGGAAAGAGACAGTCATCACAACTGGGTATGAAATTATACGTATCTTCAACAGTAATAGACAAGCATATTACTAGTTGTTACCAACATATTTGCATTAAAATCTCATATCATTATGCTAATTCAAAAAGTTATATTTGAATTCCTATAATATTCCTCAACGATGTAAATTATAGCATTGTTGGTGCTTCAGTACATGAAAAAGTTTATGTGAAACTCTTAAAAGGCGTCATATAACTCCTAAATGTGCAATCTGATGTATCAGACATGTTAAAGCCCAGTAGGGTTGATACAAGTACATGTGTGGCCATATATTCGTTACCATTCAAGGCTATTCAATGATTCCGTCGACTATTTACAAGACATTTTTTTTCTTCTCTCTTCGTGTCTGTGAAAACGAAATAACCTAAACATTTTTTATAATGTTTAAGTTTGTTCGGTTCAGAACACCCATCCATAATTATTTCAATAATACTTCTTAATCTGAAAATACAAGCAGAGAGAAAATACAGAAATACGCTAATGGATTGCGCTTCCGGCTTAGGTGGGCTTTTATATGCCTAACAAGTCAGCTCGTATATATAGGAGCCTTAGGGCTGTAGTAGAAGTAATAATTTCCCCATATGCTTGCTTTCTGAATATTTATAAATCACACAGGCTTGTGTCATTAGACTGAACAGCGCATGCGTGGTACTTTGTTTTAGGCGATGATTTAGCTCTTTTATAATTTAAGATGCTCAGGGTTACATTGATAGTCAATGTATCGCTTTTCTTGGCATTTTGTTTTCATTCCAAATATTAATATTAATGGCACTTCTATTAACGAATAAACAGAATTTTTTTTTTAAATATTAACAGAACTGATGTTTCAATAAATCATTTCGAATAATATAAAAGCGAATTTACGCATTATAAAAATAATATTTGAGAATAATGAAATAACACAAGCATTATAAACAAATAATATATGCATCTCTATTAACGGACACTATTTAGCAGGGGACAAATCTAAATACAACATCTTTGCTGTATAGAAATACCTTTAGATAAGTGATAAATACATATAAGCGGACACTCCAAATAACAGATGAAACATACAGTGAGATTTACATTTTTTAACACTTTACAACATAGTTGAAAAGTGTTTATGACTTTATTCCTTCCATCTATCTGTCTATCCGTTTGCAAGATAACTGCCGTAAAAATGACTTTATCAAAATGAAATTTTGGTATGTTCTTCAGACAGTCTGTGGGACCTATGGGGATATAAATGAATAATTTCACCCAATTAGTTTTGAATTGAACCAGGGTTGAAGAAATGAAATACATTGAACCCTACGGGACCTAATTTTTCAAACATTTTTCAAGCGAATTTAAAATTCACAAATTGCTTCGAAAGTTTTAAGAAATATTCAAATTATCCCATAAATATATAAAAAAAATTCAGCAAAATGTATTCGGTAGATAATTACACCCATATCATATGAAGAGTTCACGTGACCCACATATAGATTCAGCACTTTGGAGATGCTACTTCCGATTGAAAAAAGGTATATTCTTGAAGCATCAATTTCTCAGAATCTACTATATGTATATCTTAGATCAGTGGTTCTCAACCAGTGGTACGCGTACCGCTAGTTAATGATTTTTAGCATTATTGTGACACGATTTCCTGCACTTTTCCTTGTGTTAAAATTATTTCCCCAAATTTTAAATTATTAATTGATAAGTATTTTCTGTGTTTCGATTTTAATATTACATTTTATTCCTCTTTTATATTCCACAGATAAAAGTTAACTATATCCCCCCCCCTTCCCTAATATTGTGCTAAGCGGATGATGAAATTTCTGGTCAATTATGTAGGACGATAATGGACTTAAATATAAATATACGTTTAAAACCAAGTAAAATAGAGCCAGACATAAAGAAAATAAATTTTATCCAACCAGCACAAGTATCACAATGAATCGTTTTGTTAGTTAATAATTATGTTGTTTGTTAATTATATTGTTAATCGTATTTGTTATTATTTATTATTTATTATTTTGTTCAGTTTATTTATTATAAAAGATTAACTGTATAGTCTTAATTTCCTGTTTGTATACAAGGTATATTTTGGTTTTAGTGGTACGCATATATGTTGAGAACCCCTGGTTTAGATGATTATGGATATGGTTCCAGAATCAACTTCCGGAGAAAAATAGGGCAGTTCAATATGGATTTATATTGGCGATTCTTTTTCCACATGCGGTTCAAAATAAATTCTTGAAACGTCAAGTTTTAAGAGATTTGTTATAGTTAGATGGCGACTGATATGAATTCAGAACTAAATTCGGTAAAATGCGTTGGTATTCACGGAATATTTCCACTTCCTGTTTTTCGCACTTTCCATTTAAAATATTTCTTTCAATCATATGTTTCTCAGACTTGGTTACTGATAATGACTAATATGGATTCTGCATTGAATTCCAGAGGGGATAGGAAAATTTGATGAGGTTAGTCTTCATTTTCTTTTCTAAAGATGACACTTACGGTGTCTTATAAGTGTGCGAAATAAATATGCAAAAGATAATAAAAGGTCTTAATTGTTCCGCCAAGAAGATAGTTTACACACCATTTATCACCATATGAAAACTGTTATATATTTTCGTTTCCTTTAAACTTTTGGTTCTAGAAAACTTATTGTTTCATTTCCAAAGTCACAGCATCAGGTTCTGACGGAAAAATTTACTTTCTGTAACAGGACACATTTACCTAACTTTGTGTTAGTTCTTAACATTAATTGCTACTAATTATTAACATTAACTATTATAATTTTAACATTGTTGCTGGAGATAAGCTAATTTTACTGTTAGAGATAAGCTACTATATTATTCTGTTTCACATTGAAATTGAAATCAACACTAAAGGAGGCTTCGATTCACTTTGAATTTATCGAAGATGCAATATTACATTATTTTCAGTTATTTATATATGCTTATAACGATTTAAAAATTAATTTGTTCAAAGTTAAAGAATATTCTGAATTATTAAAGTTTATTATCTTTATATGTGTATTATTTTCTTTCTTTTTCAATAGCACTATTTTTTAAGAGGTCTTCAACGACAAATGATCTGTCTTCTTCCGGGATTCGAAATTCTGGGCGTAGTGTCATTTACGCATCAGTTCAGGAACCTAATATGGATTACAGCCCTTCAACAGTTGATAATAGTGAAGGTAAAAATTATGAACAAACACATGAAAGAACCTGATTTGGGCAGCACATTGCTTTCCCTACAGACTTAAATTCACTTTATCCTTATTTCTTCAATAACTCATTAAATTAAGTTTTATTGCACAAAATAACAAGCATAATTATTTTAAATTACACCAAATTAATTTACACTCTTAATTCAATTTTCGTTTTCATTTGGTAATTAAACTTATTTTCAAAGGTGGTTTTTCGAAAATGCTAAAATCTAACATATCTCGAGAACGGTTAGTCCAAGGATAATGGGGTTGAGTTTGTTATTTTTATCGGCAAAAATTATGCATTAAACAAGCATTTAATTGATACTTTTAAGCATACATTGTCTTTTAATTTAGATTTTGACGATTTTTGAAGGCCATTTTGCAAAAAAAGGCAGTTTTTTTTCCGAATCGTATCAAAATCTAATCAGCACCAGAGTTTGATTTTGACGATTTTTGATGGGCACTTTGCAAAAAGGGCAGTTTTTTTACCGAATAGTACCAAAATCTAAGCAGCACAGAGTGATCTGCAAAGTTATTTATCTACTAAATTTTGCGAAATTTAGTCAATTCGTTAGTTTATTAGTTTTTCTTAGATTATTAGTTAATCGGTTATTCTATTAATTTCTCAGCTATAGTAGATACATACAATTTTTGCTGGCCATTTTGCCAAAAAACGCAGGTTCTTTTATCCCAAATCATACCAATATCTAATCAGCACCAGTGTAACACACAAGCGACTGTAAAATTTTATGAAATTTGGTCAGTTAGTTTTACAAACATACACAGACACATACACAGATACACACACACATACACACACACAGGCATCATTGTAGTTTAAGGTATCATTGTAGTTTAAGGCAACATTGTAGTTTTGATGTCAGATGTTTCTTCCGCCACTTTCCTTCTCACAACATTTAAGATCCCCAGAGCATTTTTCTCCTATGCTTACATAATCAACTACAGTAGAGATGCAACATCCTTCTCACTACTTTTAAGATCCCCAGAGCATTTTTCTCCTATGCTTACATAATCAACTATAGTAGAGATAGATGCAAGCTGTGATATCTTCATTGGTGTCTTCAGTGCACACGTTTTCATCAATTGCCAAATATTCTTGTATTGGAAGATTACTGCCTTTGATTTCGGCAAGTTCCAGAAATTCATTTTCTTCAACGTATCCACTGAGCACCCTTGCACTTGGAATTTCGAATCCTGCATTTTTAAAACAGTGCTGAACATAACTTTGGGATATGGATTTAACAGCCATAGCTATCCACTGAATTGCATTCAATACATTGACACATTTTGCAAGCTGTTCGCTGTTTCCGCAAGAAGCTTGAGAAAGAACATGCCATAAAAACATTTAAACATTCTTCTGTATGCTACCTTAAAGCTCTTCAAAATACTCTGTTCCAAAGGCTACAATGCTAATGGGGAATTAGATGGGAAGAACATTAATTTCACAGATTTCAGTTTCAAATTTCGTAGGTGAGATGTGCAATTGTCAAGAAACAGCACAATCATCCTATGTTTTTCCACATTCTATCATCGAGAGCAATCAACCATTTTGACATTATGCTTTGAGTCATCCATGACTTTGTGTTGAAATACCACTGGAACGACAAAGATTTTGGATTGGTGTTTTTAAAGTATCTAGGTGTTTTGGCCTTCCCAATTAGAAGTGGTACCTCAAACTCTCCTTTCAGGGTACAAAAAAGTAACACAGTGAGATGTTATTTGGAAGAATTGCCACCAGAGCACCTTTCTCGTTTGAAACATTGAAACATAGTGTTTTGTTAGACAACATTCTATAAAACAACCCAGTTCAATCCGCATTGTAGATATTTTTAACTTTATATCCTTCACAAATTTCTTTCAGTATTTCGATCCTGTCTTTTAGACATTGCAAATCTACTAATTTTCCTTCACCTGTGCTTTAGCTCGGACCGGAAAGGATGAGTCATCGCTTTCCCCGGTTTTAATGTTATGGCCATTTTGATTATGATGGTTGCGGTGTAGTCCACGTCCCTAGATGCTTCCAATTTTGTTAACCCTTCCTATACAAACTGGCAGTACCTACCTTCTGAAGCATCTACTAGTTATCAGAAAAATATGAAGATTTACGTTTCTTTACACTGCCTTAAAACTAGCGTTTGTTGTAAGTTTTCATATAATAACTTTTTAACACTTTCCAAAGTAGTTGACTTTGGTCAATCTGTCTGTCTGTCCGGTCGCAAGACAACTGCCATAAAAATGACTTTAATCAAGATGAAAATTTAGTATATTGTTCAGACGGTTTATGGGATATATCGGATAAAAATGAATAATATCACCCAATTAGTCTCGGCTTTAACCCGGATTGAAAAAATGAAATAATTGAACCCCATAGAACTCAAATTTTTAAAAAAAAATTTAGCGGTTAAAATTCATAAACAACTTCGAAATTTTTGGGAAATATTCACATTACCCCATAAATTATATAAGAAAAAATTCAGTAAAATATGTTTGGTAGTTTTTTAATTAAAAATTATTTAATAAGAAATCACACAATATGAGTAAAAAAAAATTAAGCAAAATTTTTTTAGTAGTTTTTTAAATAAAAGTTGAAATAATAATTACACCCATGACATTTGAAAAGATCTTGTGACTCATTGCAAAATAAAATATGGCATACACTTCTTATTCCCTGTGTAAAGATTGTGATGTTTGAAGATCTTTTAAATGTATATTTAGTGTTGCATCCGCCCTAAAACCGCTTTATTTTTGCGTATTATCTGTGTATTTAAATTTTGTGCCAACGCAATTTCAATATTTTTGATTTAAAATGATCGCTAATTTTTCATTATTCCTACAACGAAGCCTAAATTTGATGTTGAAATATAGCATGCAGAATATAAACAAATCAAGCGATTGTAAGCTAAGTTGTATAAGAACTGCTGTATAATTTCTCACGCAAAATTATTTACTCTGGACTCTGGAATATAAGAGATATGAATGTAATATCCATTGATTTTACACAGAGCATGCATAACAGTTACCTTACACCTTTCTGGTAGGTCGGACGGTCTGGGTCTCAACAACAACAACAACAACAGAGCATGCATAGAGCAGAAAATTTATATTTCGATGCATCATTTAAATAAAAATCATTTTCAACTAACAACTTTTACGACGAAGTTTTAAAGTTTCAAGTGTAACAAATTACTGTAGTACTGCGATAATTTTTAAAATATCATATCTGAATGTATCACATTTTAGGAATGTTTAAATAACATTGTATTTCAGTTGGAAAATATTTTACAATCAATTATTTATGCATGATTGGTCCTTATCTCATATTCATTTGAAAAACTTAATATAACTGTATTTTAATTTTATACAGAAAATTTCATTCAAGAGGATCATTGCCCTATTAATTTTTGCAAACTCTCAAGTTTGATTGCGGACTTTCTGCTTGAGTACAGGTATGCTTAAGAGTGTGTGTGTTTTAGTAAATGTGCGCTTATGAGTGCGTGTGCTGGCGTACATCTGTGCATATGAGTGCGTATTTATATGTGCCACTTATGAGCCTTAACTTCATGGTTCACTTAACTTCATAGGAAAAAATTAACTTTATCCAAATGACGTCATCGAAATATAAATCGTCTGGCTCTCTATGTAAAAGCAATGAATATTTCATTCGTATAACTTTTATTAAAGGCTCCAGAACCAAATAATTTTGAGTGAAAAAAATTCAACAATTCTTGTACAAATAATTTTTACAATCACTTGTTTACATCCTGCATCCATTAAAATTAGGCTTCGTTAAAGTTTTATGATCATTTAAACTCAAAAATATTGTAATTGCGTTGGCACAAAATATAGATGCACAAACAATTTTTAATAAAAGCAGCGGTTTTAGGACGGCTACAACACTAAATATAAATTTAAGAGAACTTTAAAAATCACGATTTTTACACTGGGAAAAGAAGATGGTGCTATAATTTATTTTGAAGTGGATCACGTGATCTCTTCATATAATATAGACGTAATTATTATTTTTATTTTTATTGCAAAAACTATTAAATATATTTTGCTGATATATATTATATACTTTATGTGACAATTTCAAAATTTCCTAAAATTTCGAAGCAATTCGTGTGTATTTCACTTTTTCAACCCGCTTTCAATCCAAAACTTATTGGGTGATATTATTTATTTACATTCCCATATTTCCCACAGAGTCTCAACAACGTACTAAAATTTCCTTTTTGATAAAGTCATTTTTACGGCAGTTATCTCGTGAACGGACAGACAGACAGACAGACAAAATGAACAAAGTCATAAACACGTTTCAACTATGTTAAAAAGTGTTAATAAAATAGTTTTTATGAATGGAATTGAAATCATATATGCGAGAATTGTAATAAGAATGCAAAGCCATTGATTTATGCAGAAGTTTCTTTTATTTCATGTAATAGTGTTTTTCCCGTACAACAGTGAGTGCTTATTTTAAAATGAAAAGAATCTGAAAAGCTGTATTTTAATAGATATGTAACACATATTTTCAGATTATGAACCGGAGCAATTATGTGTCTTCAAAATTTTGGAAGACAACATCTACGAAAACATTCCATTTAACCAAACTTCTAAGGCAGAAAATTCGGAGGGATGTCATAAAAAGGAAAATGAATAATTACATAATGTGTCAAGCAAGTGAATAATCCATACATTATTGCTCAGTGAATAATTTTTTGCATTTACAGAATAATGTATTTCAAATATGAATATTTTAATTAATAATCATAATAATCAGACAATGTGTCAATTTAGTGAAAAATTATTACATTGTTGTTCAGTAAATTCCTTTGCTGCATTTGCAAAATTATGTATTTAAAGTACAATGTAATTGCTGTGAATATACTATTATGAATATATGTGAAACGACTGAAATGGAATTTACTTTAACATTAAAGATGTTTATTTTAAGAGTGAAATTTCTGCTTCAATCGTTTGATTCCGGATGTGAATGTGCACATTGGATTATTTTTTGCCTCAGTTGTTTATTCTGGGTTTTATCTGTGTTATAAAAATATTTTAATAAAAAATCACTTCTTTTTAAAATAAATACATACTGCAGTATTGCTACGTTAGTGTTTATAAGTATTTGTGACGTGGATACATTATGAATGGATGTAAATCAATTTAACATAAAATGTAAGGATATATTTTCATAATTTTATGAATGCCTTATTTACCAGTCACATTTTTTCTGTTTTAGTCGTTTTGGAATTACATCGTTTATGTTTTATTATTTGTTTCTTGAGCTGTCTGTATATGCTGCAATCAATAAAGGTCATTTTATTAGAAAACTTTCATTTTTGCTCCATACAGATATAGAGGGTTGTCCAAAAGTTGTTAGACAAACAATTTTAAGGGTACGTCACAATGCAAACCAGTTTTGCATAGGTCCATGTGTCGCACACGCCTCCGTAGGATACTACATATGCAGGAAGAAAGAAAATGGAAATAATGCAGACATAACAATACAGACTTATTAGACATTTACAACAATCAATTACGATTGTTTACTATAGTATTAAAAAAATCTGATGTGGGCAACACATGACTTTCATAATAAAATGTAATGAATTTACTACTTTTACAATAAAATAAATAGGTTTTTCTTATAGTAGATACTAATATTCTTTCCAAGATATTGAATATTCGACAATTAGTCGTCATTTTCATTGATTTAGTTTTATTCATTTGGAGAGATTTTCGTTAATTTGGCAACATTTCAAAAAGTCGCCAAGTTGGTGACATTCCGCGAAATTCATCGCCAAAATCTCGCCAAGCGTTATGGATGAAGAAATAAGTTATTTTTACAGCAGATAAATGACTATTGGCGTTCAAATACAAAGTATTACTCAAAGTATATTTTTTCATGAATGGAATGAGCTAGATCCACGAGAATGATGTCACCCAATTTATCGCATGGTATTACATATGAAAAGTGAACATGTTTCTCAAGAGAAAATATTTTTCTTTTTTATTTTATATGACTTTTTGATAATTTTTTTGATAAATGTGCAATATCTCGAGAACGGTTCATGTTAGCGTTCTAAAATTTATATCAATCGTTTTCTAATGAAAAATTGCATAAGAAATATCTATTTGCGTAACTTTATTAGTGATTTTGATTTTTTGACGATTTTTTCAAAATTTCATTCGAAAATTTAGGGCGTTTCTGAACATTCGATTGCGTATAAAACAATAGGCTTCCAGTGTTATCGGATTGTGAGTTTTGTACCGAATTTGGTTCGAATCGGTCCATTCGTTCGTGAGATATCGTCTCCACAGACTCAGTGACACACACACACACACACACACACTTTCATACACACACACACACAGACATCACTTCAAAAATGTTTGATTCGTGATCAGGGATGCTTGAGACGTGCTCTCCCGTCGAAAACTCGAATTCGAATTTTCGACCCCGTCACAATACTTTCCTTATACATTATGTATATAAGGAAAGTAATATGTATTTAAATTTCTTGCCATCTTCTGTGCAAGTTTCAGTCAGGATGTGCAGGACTATATAGAACTTTTCCTATAAGATAGATCAACCAGGAAGGACCTACCAGGTGGCCACCATAGTTCCCCGATTTGTTTCCTATTAATTTATTCCTGTGGGGTTACCTCAAAATCCTTGTTTACGGGGACATTTAACATCTGACTTTGTCACTAGGGTCGTTGAGGCAGCATCACCTTTCCGCGAGCGTCCTGCCATTTTTGAATGGGTTCGCCAATCTACGCGTTGATGTTGCCAGACCTTCATCTACGGATAGAAATAACTTTGACCACCTACTCTAATACTGTGATAAGCAATTGTAATTGATAGTTGTAATTGTTCTGTCTAATACACTTGTTTTGTGTAATTATCTGCATCCTTTTTACTTTCCTTATATACATAATGTATAAGGAAAGTATTGTGACGGGGTTGAAAATTCGAAATCGAGTTTTCGACGGGAGAGCACGTTTCAAGCATCCCTGATTACGAATCAAACATTTTTGAAGTGATGTCTGTGTGTGTGTGTGAAAGTATGTGTGTGTGTGTGCGTGTGAAAGTATGTGTGTGTGTGTGTCAGTGAGACTGTGAAGACGATAAATGACGAATGAATGGACTGATTCGAACCAAATTTGGTACAAAAATCACAATTCATAAACACTGGAAGCCTATTGTTTTTATACTTAATCGAATGTTCAGAACCCCCCTAAATTTTCAATAAAATTTTGAAAAAATCGTCAAAAGATCAAAACCACTAATAAAGTTACGCAAATAGACATTTCTTATGTAATTTTTCATTAGAAAACGATTGACATAAATTTTAGAACGCTAACATGAACCGTTCTCGAGATATTGCACATTTTTCAAAAAAATTATTAAAAAGTCATATAAAATGAAACAAAAATGTTTCCTATTGAGAAACATGTTCACTTTTCAAATGTAATACCATGCGATAAATTGGATGACATCATTCTCGTGGATCTAGCTCGTTCCATTCATGAAAAAATATACTTTGAGTAATACTTTTTTATTTGAACGCCAATAGTCATTTATCTGCTGTAAAAATAACTTATGTCTTCATCCATAACGCTTGGCGAGATTTTAGTGATGAATTTGGCGGAATGTCGCCAACTTGGCGACTTTTTGAAATGTTGCCAAATTAACGGAAATCTCGCCAAATGGATAAAAATGACGCTAAAAACATGACGACTTATTGTCGAAAATTCAATATCTTGGAACGAATATTAGTATCTACTATAAGAAAAACCTATTTTTTTACTGTAAAAGTAGTAAATTCATTACATTATATAAGGAAAGTCATGTGTTGCCCACATCAGATTTTTGTTGTTTCTTCCTGCATCTGTAGTACTCCATAGTGGCGTTTCCGACTACATGTTCCTATGCAAAACCGGCTTATTTAACGGAACGCCTGAACTACCCTTAAAGTTTGTCTAAGACCTTTTGGACCACTCTGTATAATGTTGTGTTTCCAATTTTTGACATACTGATTCTTTGTTATTAAAAGTATATAGAAGGGGGGTGATAAAAATGATTTTGATGTATTATTGGATAGCGTACAAAAGTAATGCTTATGAGCATTATAAGTTTATACTAGATTTCAGATGCCTGAGTTGCTGGGTAAATTGCTTCGACATCAAAAACTTTGAGTTTAAAGTCTTCCTGACAAAACTGTTTATGTAATTATTATAGAATTGGAGCAAAGAGGGGGCATATGCTCAAATTTAATAAGGGTGGAATGTCAAACATAAAGAGATGTTGTAAAAATAAACTAAATTTGTACACAGTTATATCAGTCCTTGTTTTAGCCTAATTCTGAGGAGACGAATTTAACAAATTATTATTATGTCACTAATGTGATCATTAGCATATTTGCGTTGTAAAATATCAACCTCAACATTAAAAAATCTCAAATTCACAATTTTTATATCAAATCTTACATTAACATACGTATAATAATTAGTTTACATATACCAGATCCTCCATCATATCAGTTACGGATCGAGATAAGACATCTGGATGATCCAAGATTCAACAGGAACTTTCATTGTTTTTAGGAGTAAATTTTGGGGCACAATGAAACATAATCATTAAGAAAAAGTTACCAAAGAGAACTTCTGACACGAAATGATATTTATTTTCAATATAAACTAAATGCCCTGAAAGGATAAATAAAAATTAATATTAATACTCTTCTACTTTAAAACATGATTCGTGTAAATAAATGTGGTACGTATTTAAAGTCGAAAACAATTTATTCTTACATCATTTTAACACAACAGTTTTTCATTCTTTGAACCACCAGTTTCTTGACATCAAAATTTTAGTTATTATATTTTTATATTATTTAATAGAATAAATAAATTATTGTACGTACAATGAGAATCATGAAGCAACTGATAAATCAGTAAATAAAATGATATACCATCACTGGAGACATTTTTTCAAAGGTATGAATTGAAACACAAATCGAAAGTGGATTACACCTTGATAATAAAAAAAAATTGCCCAAAATTTTTATAATACTATAAAAATGAATGAAATAATAGGGTAATGTTTCACTTTTGAAGTAATAACCCTGTCAAACTTAGGAAAATAACTTAACTAGTCAGTTGTGAGAAAACATTAACTACTTGTCATATTATTATATCACTAAATTATTAATGTATCTGTATTTGCACAGGAGAACAACTTCCCGTCCTGAGCATTGATAAAATCATATAGTATTACTATTATTGCCCAATGATTATCTTTTGGATAATTTTTTATTTCAAATGCTTTAGAAAGCAAGTTTCCCAAATTCTGATTGCGTCTTGTTGCTGAGAAACACTTAAAAAATAACTGTTCAAGTACCTCGAATAAAGTTTAAAAAATGTGTTGGAGATAGCTCAGTAGTTTTATTTCTATCGTCACTTGGCGTAGGGCTCTTAAAAGGTGAAATCGTGAAATCCACCTCTCTCGATCCCTGGTCTTGCCGCAGACCAGCTAACAGTGCCACGTGCAATTGGACGCTGTGAGGTTACTTCCCTACCATTTGGAATGTTAAAGTGATTGTCGGCATCATGTGGATGAACCCACTCTTGAGTATTTATTGTTGGGCTGGAGAATTAGGGTTAGGCTGGCACTGACGACCTACTTTTCTATTTTTAATTATTTGTTTCATTACTCAGGTCGTCCAGTTCACCTAAAGGGTGCAGTGTAACTGCAACGGTCGGATGAGGAAAACATAGAAATAATATACATATACACAAACACAAACATACATAACGGACATTTTTGACACTGGTAGACTGCACAGAGAGGAAGATAGGTTCCACTATACCACTTATCTGATCCTTTTGGAGAGCCATAATCGTTGACGCCAGAGCACTGATTACACTTCTCAACCTCAATTAAGATCAATCCCTTTGACATAAGACCTCTATATACTGCATTATTAATCTGTTTACCTAAAGTATTATGTAACTGTTTTTTGGACAAACAGACTATATTCAGATTGTTGATCATTTGCAAGTTAATCGGAAATGCAAAAAAATTTCCAGCCAATTTTTTTAACAACCTGGCCAGAGTCCCTAATGAACTTCAATTCAGCATTACAGGCCATGACTACCGTGAATCTACCAAAAGGCACAAAGTCATTCCAAATCCGTACTTGACTTCCCCTGTTAATCACCCCTGTCTGATTTCACTTGCGGCCCTCGCATTTGAAATTCGTCTGCCCTCCCACTCCCTACAAAGTTCCTCTCTGTATTTTCCAATCATTCCTTCCTTTTCAATGTCCTCTTGAGAAACAGCAAAAACTTTAACTGGTGTACGAAACAAACCCCTTTATTGGAACCGTATTCCTTTAGTCTTCCTCCTCGCTATATTACGCCACTGCTCCTTAATAAAAAGAAAATTACCTCTGAGGTAACCTCCACCATTAGAATCGTTTGATTTTATCAAAGTTTCCATAGCACTCTCAGCATCTCTTGTTACCTACCATCTTGGACTGAAACAGTCAAAGTATTAATACACATTACCGTACCATCAGACTAGAGATACAGGGAACTTCTCCAGCTGTTCAGAATTTCCGCCCACAACCTATTCTAGCGCTTAGTATTCGAGCCTATTCTTTTGGACTTCGTGTTTGTTGGTTCTCTCTTTGGATCCAGCATATCCTGGAAATGGATGTATGCTGCATTATTGTGTTATTTATGCTTATATACGTTTCTGAAGTTTTCCTTATGCTTTGCATAAACTGCATTTTACTTGTTGATTCTTAGTCATATGCGACTAAAAGTTAAGCCGTGGGACGCCCATAAAAGAATTGTGTTTGTACATTAATATTATTTTAAGGGACAATAAAAGTGATAAGATAGAAATTACATATATGAGAATGACTGATTGTTACATCAAAATTGTCAAAGAACAGTTTAAATGAATTGAATGTAATCATTCTTATTATACATCATTTCTATGTTGTCACTTATATCGTTTCTTAAAATTATATTAATGGACAAATACAATTCCTTTATGGGCGCTCCACGGTTTAAATTTTAGCCGCATATGACCAAGAATGCTATGAGAGAAAATAATTATTTTTTGTTTTTTATTGCATTTTAATATACATATATATATATATATATATATATATATATATATATATATGTATTATTTCCAATGGAAAGGCAATGCAGAAGAAAAATACAAAAATATAAAAATACAACAAGTAACAGAAAAATACAACAAATAACAAACGAAAGTCCAACAAATATTGACCGAAGTCATTGACTTAAAAGTTCTCTAGCACGCCAATACAATGCCGTCTCAGAGTCGTCATGAAGTGCCGAGCAACAATGGAGGTGGGCACTGTTCTTGGGTTCTGCCGCATTACAAAGAGGGCATGTTTGGATGGTCAAAAATCCCGATGCGATGGAGATGTTCTCCCAAACTTGCCGGAGCTGCAGACCATTTTGCCGTTTAAAAACCTTTCCCAGGGTGCACCACGTGGAGGTAGGTCTACTTTGCACCCCACGTAATGAAATATAAATGTTTGAGAAAGTCATATGGCAACTCACAGTTTAAATATTTTTCAGTATCAGAATAACTAACATTTACTGTGTGAACTTCTACTCGAATTACGCAAACACTTATATTTCAATTGTTTGTTCACACGCGTGAACAAACAGTGACAAACTTTGTTACCTGAACAAGCTACAAAGGGAAAGAATGACTGGCCTTCTTGTGCTATTATAAGAATGAAAATTAAAGCACGTATCATGAAATGCTTTATTTTTATTTAGGATTGACATACAGGATATTTCACAAAGGACTCCCTGACTTTGAAATGAAATAACTTGGAAGTAGTGATCGATAGAAGACTGAAACAAGTGATATGTTTATTAAGAAAGCCGTAAAAATCTGATACAAAAGTTTCAAAATTAGTTGCAAATGTTGCTGATAGATGGCGCTGTACGCTGTAGTCGCAGTACGGATCCCTATAAAGAGTACAAATATAGTAAAAGTAAAATAATAGTATAGTCAAATTAAAATCCCTATAAAAGTTTTAAACTAAGGTCAGTTTCACCACTATTTATAGCCCATTTCTCGGACTTCGTACTTCAACTACAGCGTACAGCGCCATCTGTCGGCAACTTTTGTAACTAATTTTGAAACTTTTTATCAAATTTCTACGGCTTTCCTAATAAATATATCACTTGTTCCAGTCTTCTATTGATCATCATTTCTGAGTTGTTTCATTTTAAAGTTAAGGAGTCCTTTGTGGAAAACCCTGTGTATCTAGTTATATAACTGCAAGAAGTTATTACAACGGAATTTACTGGGGCTTAAATAAAACAACAATAAATATATAAATTGGCGTCAAAAATCTTAAATTAGAAAATTGTATTTTCTATAGTATAAATAGTGACATTTCTATAGTGATGTCACTCTTCTGCTTATCATCGTTATTATATACTTTTTCGTTGGCAAATGAAATTTCTTCTTACTAAAAGACAAATACACTTTACTGAAAATATCATTGATTTCTGAATTTTAAATTAAAGCAGAAATATTGTTTAGAAGGTATATATTTCTGTATTTTTCTCTGAAATGATTCCAACTTTGCAAGAATATTATTAAATTTTTCGACATAAATTTATTTGAAAATGGCACTCAGATTCTTTCTTTCGTAGATTCATAAAGGATTTCAAGGGCTCGTTGAGTGTACTTTTGAAGAATTTCGAACTTTGAGCGGAACATTAAAGAACAGTTAACAGAGAACTTTTAACATTTAAAGTATCTGGTTAATTCTGCAGTCACATTTACGGTCTCGAACTTCAAAAGAAATAAAGCTTTTTTTGAGATATTTTAAATAAGATCGCGTTTAATTATTGTCTCTTCAATTTATATTTGGAATTTGTAAAGTCGTCACTATTTATGGATATAGAATATTTGCATTGTATTATAAAGAAATCTGGTGTGGGCAGCACATGACTTTCGTTACATAATGCTATGGCTTTACTTCTTTCACAGCGAAGAAATATGGTACACACTAAATTTCCCCCTAGTCCTCCATTGGTCCTCTAGCCTCTAAACATCCATTGGCTAATACGTGAATTTAAAAACAACTCTGGCGCCTTTAATTCACTCGGCCTATTCCATTGAGGTGTATACGCAAGTATTCCACTGCCTATGAAACTCGGTGGTTCCCGTGGTTTGATACCAAGATACCAGGCCGCAAAACGGTCAATCTCTTGGATCAATTCCGCATTTGGCTTCCCGTTCAGCCAAGACCTTGACATGCAATGCGCTTTCTCTTTTGCATATTGCTGCTGGTCAGCATCCGGCTAGATTTGTCTTGAGGGCACATAGAAAAAGTTGCGACTTTACCTGCAGGTGTTATCCCCATAAATGTTGAGATAGATCAACAAACAAGAATGTTACATTGGAATATCAAAATTGATTGTTACATGGATATCTGATATTCCATTGTTACAGCATCTCCGTTGGAGTTTGAATCTTTTCACGTTCATAGCACGACTACGGTAAAGCATCTAACGGGTATTTAAGTTACTCTACCAGCGGCAGAAAAAATGAGGAGAGGTTCATAAAATATTTTCAGACCCACCAGAAACCACCTGGTAACCCAGACTGCTGAATCTTTGTACACTAAAATCGACTAAAATGTTTGTGAAGTCTTTTCCGATCCATAAAATGCCCCTGGTCATTTAGAAGATTGAATCTTTGACCAGGTACTGTATCATACAGTTGGACAGAGCCCAACATAGTCGTATTTCCAATCACCCCCTCTCTCCGCCCCGGTGAAGATTATGGCTTGTAGACAGCAGTTGGAGACAGCAGTACGGACCTGGCCTACTTCTCGGTTTTACAGGATTATTTCCGCACCCCTGAGAACTTACGGACCCACATGTTTAGCGTGATCATACTCCGCGTGAACACGGCGGCAGTTTTTCTTTTTCCTGCGGAGGGAATCGAACCCGGGTCTACCGAGTGCAACCCAAGAAGATTATGGCTTGTTTTAATACGACCTTCCAGTCGTCATTCAAGCAGCCTTGAAAGCCTGAATATTTGCGTTGTTATAGTATCGATCTTTGGACAGATACAAACAGAGCCAGATTTTCGATTTTTTCTCCTGGGGTAGTCAAAATTTGTGGAAGAGGAAAAGTCGATCAAAACCAACCGTAGCTTTACAGGGGACATAAAAGTCTAAAACCCGACCACGCGTACAATACTAATTGGTCCAATTTTCAACAGAGACAACTAATTTCAACTCATGGTCCATGCATTATGTAAGTACCATATTATTCAAAATACCCTATATTATTCAATAAAATAAAATTAATAAAAAGTGGCAACTTAAATTTCAAGGGGCTCAGTTTTTCTGTCTTTAACATGATTAATTTTCTAACTACGGTGGTACAACAGCTGTACCACTATAAAGCTATGCTCACAAAATGATTCTGGTATAATGTCTGTACCAATGATTTTCAACCATGTTTTTCTGTACAGGGAGGTGTGCACCTATTGGCCCCCCCACTGAAAATATTTGGGCAGTCCTATTGTAAGAATTTTACTCTCTGCTTGAGACGGGCATTAGAAGAAAAGACGAGCTACAAACAAAAAACAATGTATTTAGTAGGAAGGGTAAAATTTCCCATTATACTGCTTTTCTGGTGTTGAAATAGGGGACACTGTGATTCGAAATATAATAGTTAAATTGTAAGTTAATTTTGATTTTGTTTATTGTATTTGATAAATATTTCTCGGGATGAAATCAATTATATACTATAAGACATTATTTTTATTTATTCTCAGAACAATGGTTCGAAATTGAACTCACTAAGTTTCATGTACGGTCCAAGGAAAATAAGTACAACGAAGGCAAAATATTAATAATCTCGAGAAATACGTTTCCTATATCCATATTATTTTGAATTTTTATTCTTATTAATGTTAACATTGAAAATTATAATTTGCATAACACACGGTGTGCTTATAGTGTTTTTTATAATAACCTTTTACTTACCAGTATGCATTTGACCCGCAGTAGGGCAAATTCATACGATTTTACTTACAGACAGTAACATAACAGCATTTCATGGGTTGTGATTCTATTCTCATCTCAATTGGCACAATCAATAGAGGATGATGACTATGTGAATGTGAATATTTTCGCATGTGTTAAAAGAAAATACCAATAGACAAAAACTAAAAAGTAAAATATGTAATAGTTTTCCCCGGTGTTCTCTAATAGAGTGTTTCTTTTGTGCAGTCTCTTTGAAAAATTATTTGTTAATCATGGTCAATTTTTGTTAATCACAATTATTCAATGCTTTAGAACCTGCCACATTTTCATTATAAAGTACCGATATGAAACAATTACTATAAACTAATTCTTTATTTTTAACTTCAAAGTTATTCTAAAGTTAAAAAATGAGCGGTTATAAAACAAGATAAATATGATATAGTTAAAAAAAATTAAGTATGATGAAAAAGTGAAAGCGGAAGGTATTCACTTCTTAAACCGACAGCGGAAATCGCAACATCTGTTACGGGCGTATTTTCTTCTTTTTCGTCAGTTTCAGACTATTTTCGCAAAAATAATACATTTTTTATTCAAATGAAGTGCTTGACGCACGTCGTTATAAAATAATAAATCGCACAAAGTTTTATCTAGGAGTTTTTGTCGCGTTTAGTTTACTTTTCCCAAAGTGGGTGTGTTGTTTGACGTGCTAATGAGAATGATAACAAAAATCGTTGACAGATTCTGATCCCTCAAAGGCATTATATATCTAAGAAATAAGAAATATAATTCAGTGTTTTAGAACCAAGTTTTGGACGAATGAACTTAAGAGGATAAACGATTTTGGATTTTGTGCAATATGCATACAAAGAAATAAATCTGATAATCCGGCTTCTGATACTCTGGCATGTTCCGGACTTTGACGGTGCCGGATTTCTACATTTGCCAGATTATTGGATAAATTGGGGTAAAAATAAAGTATTGGACAATACATGTGAGAGATATTTATTTGTTAATAAGTATGGTAAACACGTCTAAAATATATAAAATATTTCCAGTCAAAGACTACATTATATGTCAACTATCTTCATTTAAAGACACAGGTTCTTTTAAATACACTTAACAATTAGCGGATTTTGTAGTCTTTGATTGAAAATATTTGATATGTTATTACCTAAAATGCAATGCAATCTGTGTTACAAAGCAGAATACGTGAAAAAATCATATGTATTAATTAAAAACTATAATGTAAAGTTCAATGTAATCATTAAATTCAGTAAATGTACCTCACTATAACCGAATGGAACGAATGTCGTTTGAGAGGCAAAACAGACTATAGGGTGTGATGAAACATTCCATGCCGGATTAACGGGAATATTTTGCACATAGAAATATGCCTTCTATCAGTACAGTGACCTGCAAATAAGAAGATTTCTTCTGCTTTAAAATGATAAGAATGGAAAGAAAAGCAATAATTAGTTTAACTCTTTCTTTAGCTCTTTTCTAGAGTTTAGTAGATGGCGTGAGGGTCCAAAATTTTCCTTATGTTGGCATTGGTTAATTGTAAATATTTTATAATTTCCTCCAGGAAAAGAAAATCATTTTTTTTATTTATGAAGTTTTAAGTCCTAATTTTCATCTATTGCATTTTGCTGAAAATGTATTATTGAATTTATAAGACATTTACATTAGTTGATACAGGTTTGCGTAATTGGTCATTTACTAAGTTTTGCTGGGTGCAATTAAGCTGCAATAAGGGTGAAACCAGCCAACCATTTCTGATACCTTCTATTGTATATTATAATATCAAAGTAAGATGATTACATAAATTATATTATATAAAAGTTATAACGCTTATATACGATAATTATAGAAGATAATTTTTAAATAGGTGCTTGTATGCAAGCGTTTAAATTGTAGAATATGTTTAGACAGATATAGTTTAATAACGCAAAGGCCACAAAGGTCATTCTTTATATATGGAAAATTCGATGTAATAGGCCCTACAATTACACTAGCTTTAGTATTATGACATTTATTTCGCACGTTAATTAAGACTTAATATTCAGACAGCGCTAACAATAAAACTACCGTTCTTAGCTGTCTCACTTAATGGTTCTTACATGAGATTTCTCATTCACAGACATCATTAGCAAAATTCATTTCAGAGATAAACTAATGAACATTCATCAACTGTAAGGATAAAATTTGGCTCCTACTTGACCTGTTTTAATAATCTATTCTAGAGATTATAGTGAAATTACTCCAACAGATGCAATTTAATCCTAGGAAATTGTAAAGAGGTAAGTATTTGATGTTCCAAAATGGATTATCTAATATGCTGAACTATTTTCAGGGAAATGTATCAGGTTTTCATCAGATTAGAATTTTAATTAGATAAGACGTTTGCAGAAAAAAAATAAGTTGAACGTTTTTTAAAAAAGAAATATTGTGCACAACTTGTCTCCAATGCTGTTACGCATGAGTCGACGATAAACATGTCGAAAAACCAAGCCGATTTTGATGAAATATTCATTTGTTTGGATTTGTATTCATCTGGATTTGTTTAGCAATAATCCCTTTTTTTTATATAATATTTCGACGACACATTCTTTAACATTTAGCCGTTGCTTTTGGTTATATCATATAAATGGATGTTTTACATGACAAATTCATTACTGAAAAAAGTCGGATTAATTATCAAAACATTATTAATTATTTAAAATGTCATATAAACAGTTTTGTAAATTAACATCTGCCGTTCTTGATTTTTCTCACTTTTTTTAATAGCAATTTCAAAAACGTTCAATAAGGAGAAAAATATAAGATAGTGTATATTAACATACATCCCAATTTATTTTACATTTTCATCATATGCATGTCAGTATTCTGACTATTTTGGATCTTATGGTAATCAAGTGAATCAAAATTAAAATATTTTATAATTAATTTGATAAATAAATTATTCCGTAGCATAAAAGTATAGAAGTTGGTTCAAAGTGTCACCTTTTTTCGGGTAAAGTAGGGCCTCTTTTAGGCTGTTATTTGCATCAGAAACCAATTGATACTCTTTATGCACATTAGAGAAGAAACAATGCACATTAGAGATGATACATTAAAGAAGAAACAATTTTTCAGATTGTTCCACATATCAGTTTCAGCTAAATTTTAATGTTTTATAAGTACAGTTGTCTACACTTATTCAGGTCACGGATATTCGAACAATCCTCTTATACGACTAACATGTTATAGAATCAAAATTATATCCATAGAATAAATTTTAATTTTCACGCTTTAAAGAATGATCTTCACAGGTCTTAGCATCTTATCAATCTTAGCATAAAAGCTGGGATATCTTAGTATAGAAACTGGGCAGTCTAAGCAAACAGAATGAGTGCTAAAGCAAGGGAAAAAAATCTGATGTGGGCACCACATAACTTGCCTTATATAATGCAATGAATTTACTATTTTTACAGTAAAAAAATTATTATTTTTATAGTAGATACTTGTTATTCTTTCCAAGATATTGCTATTTCGTCATTGAGTCGTAATTTTCATTGATTTAGCGTCATTTTTAACCATTTGGCGAGTTTATCGTTAAATTAGCAACATTTAAAAAGTCGCTAAGTTGGCGACATTCCACCAAATTCCACACCAAAATCTCGCCAAATGTTATGGACGGAGAAATAAGTTATTCTTCCAGCAGATAAATGACTATTGGCGTTCAAGTACAAAAGTATTACTCAAAGTATCTCTTTCATGAATGGAACGAGCTAGATCCACGAGAATGATGTCACCAAATTTATCGAATGGTATTACATATGAAAAGTGAACATGTTTCTCAGTAGAAAACATTTTTATTTTTATTTTATATGACTTTTTGATAATTGTTTTGAAAAATGGGCAATATCTCGAGAACGGTTCATGTTAGCGTTCTCAAAATTATGTCAATCGCTTTCTAATGAAAAATTACATATGTCTATTTACGTAACTTTAAAAGGTTTTGATTTTTTGACGATTTTTTCAAGATTTCACTCGAAAATTTAGGGGGGTTCTGAATATTCGATTGCGTATACAAACAATAGGCTTCCAGTGTTTAAGGATTGTAAATTTTGTACCAAATTTCGTTCCATTCGGTCCATTCGTTCGTCAGTTATCGTCTCCAGAGGCTCACTGACACACACACAGTTATCACCTAAAATATGTTCGAAACTTGATCAGGGATGCTTGAAACGTGCGCTCCCGTCGAAAACTCGAATTCGAATTTTCGACCCCGTCACAATACTTTCCTTATACATTATTGTATATAAGGAAAGTAAAAAGGGTTTGCATGGGATATTTTGTCCGTATAAGCTTTTTTTCTCCAGAGAAAAAATCTTTAGCGAACTGTTCAGCGAAATCTAGTAGTAGAGGAAGGCCGGTTCTGCACGGGAGGCTCAGCAATACTCAGCGCTGAGCAAAATGGCCGCCATCTTAAATTCCGTAATCCTGGACGGGGGTGTAAAAGGGGGGGTAATGAGAAAAAGGGGGGGTAAAAATTTTGGAGAAACTTTTTGTCGGGTGGCAACGATGTCGTAGTCTTGTACGAGGGGTTGAGGGGGAAATAATTTTTTTGGAATGAGCTTTTTTCTAAGTATAGGAGAAACTTTTTGAGGGTGGCAACACCAACAGAGGCTCAGCGATGCTCAGCGCCCCCTAGCGGCGAAAAGCGGAACTATCAAGGATGGAACTTAGAAATATTTTCTGTTTCGGTTGCCATAGCAACACCTGTGGGGTAGAAACTTTTTTTGGGGTGGCAACACCAACAGAGGCTCAGCGATACTCAGCGCCCCCTAGCGGTGAAAAGCGGAACTCTTGAGGATGAAACTTAGAAATATATTTTTGTTTGGATTGCCATAGCAACACCTGCAGGGGAGAAACTATTTTCGGGTTGGCAACACCTTCTCCTCACTCTCAATTGAGGAGCAATGTCATCAGCGCCCCCTAGCGGCATAAAGCGGAATTAAAATTGGGATTTTTCTGATAGTTGGGATTTTTTTTCTTTTTTTTAAATGAATTAAAGGGCGTTAATGAGGATAATTAAATACAGTAATTAAGTATATCAAGGCCATTGTTATTGCATGCTAGGAGCGTGCCAAGAACATGCTAAGGTTCTTACACTATCCCTCTCCTATATGGCGGTTACTAATACATAACTGTAAGAATTCTACATTTTACTAACAAAATTTCGTAAATGCAAGTTTTTTTCTTATATTTTTTCGCAAATGTAAGTTTTTTACTTTTCAAAAACCGCACTTGTGCTGTTTTCTCTATGGAAATTAACATAGGTTTTCGCACTTGTGCTATTTTTTAACGTTTTTTCACAAAAACATACTTTTTACTAACAAAATTTCGTAAATGCAAGTTTTTTTCTTATATTTTTTCGCAAATGTAAGTTTTTTACTTTTCAAAAACCACACTTGTGCCGTTTTCTCTATGGGAATTAACATAGTTTTTCACACTTGTGCTATTTTTTAACGTTTTTTCACAAAAACACGATTTTTACCAACAAAATTTCGTAAATACAAGTTTTTTTCTTATATTTTTTCGCAAATGTAAGTTTTTTACTTTTCAAAAACCACACTTGTGCCGTTTTCTCTATGGAAATTAACATAGGTTTTCACACTTGTGCTATTTTTTAACTTTTTTTCACAAAAACATACTTTTTACTTGTAAAAAACTAACAAAAACGCGTTTTTAAAGTAGCAGAATCGCGTGAATTGGTGTTTTAAAGTAGCAGAATCGCGTGAATTGGTGTTTTAAAGTAGCAGAATCGCGTGAATTGGTGTTTTAAAGTAGCAGAATCGCGTGAATTGGTGTTTTAAAGTAGCAGAATCGCGTGAATTGGTGTTTTGAAAGTAGCAGAATCGCGTGAACCGAGTGTATGGGAGGGGGTGTGTTTCCCCAATCATTCCGGTCTTGGATTTTAAAAAATTTTAATATTTGTAAAAATAAATATTTTTAAATAATCGTGAAAGTGTACTACTACTACCATAAGAGTATCTTTAAACCAACATGTTTTAAAAACCGCAGAGTACATTAAATCACGATGACAGATCTACCCCTCCCCAGCTCACATGAATGTGGATAGTTACATCGATTTCGCTGCCATAGAACTCGAACAACCAAGAATGAATATGCCTATGAATTTCGAACAACCAAATTTGACAAAATTTTTCGGCCCAACTGATACAGCAAGTATTTATATATTGTCCATAACTATTCTTTTATTAAAAATATAATTCGTTATTCGTTATTATCATTATTCGTTATTATTATTTTTAATACTTCATATTTTTTACTTTCCTTATATACATAATGTATAAGGAAAGTATTGTGACGGGGTCGAAAATTCGAATTCGAGTTTTCGACAGGAGAGCACGTTTCAAGCATCCCTGATCACGAATCAAACATTTTTGAAGTGATGTCTGTGTGTGTGTGTGTGTGTGTGTGTGTGAGAGAGTCTGTGGAGACGATAACTGACGAACGAATGGACCGATTGGAACGAAATTTGGTACAAAAATCGCAATCCGTAAACACTGGAAGCCTATTGTTTTTATACGCAATCGAATGTTCAGAACCCCCTAAATTTTCGAGTGAAATTTTGAAAAAAACCGTCAAAAAATCAAAACCGCTAATAAAATTACGCAAATAGACATTTCTTATTTAATTTTTCATTAGAAAACGATTGACATAAATTTTAGAACGCAAACATGAACCGTTCTCGAGATGTTGCAGATTTTTAAAAAAAATGATCAAAAAGTTATATAAAATAAAAAAAGAATATTTCCGATTGATAAACATGTTCACTTTTCATATGTAATACCATTCGATAAATTTTGTGACATTATTCTCGTGGATCCAGCTCGTTCCATTCATGAAAAAAGATACTTTGAGCAATACTTTTGTATTTAAACGCCAATAGTCATTTATCTGCTGTAAGAATAACTTATTTCTCCGTCCATAACGCTTGGCGAAATTTTGGCGACGAATTTGGCGAAATGTCGCCAACTTGGCGACGTTTTTAATTGATGCTAAATTTACAAAAATCTCGTCAAATTGATAAAAATGGCGCTAAATGAATGAAAATGACGATTAATTGACGAAAATTCAATATCTTGGAAAGAATATAATTATCTACTATAAGAATAACATTTTTTTTAACTGTAAAAGTAGTAAAGTCATTGCATTATATAAGGAAAGTCATGTGTTGCCCACATCAGATTTCTAGGTGTGCAGTTAATATATACTAGTCAGTCAATATACACTAGTCAATATACATATTTAACCAACTAAAGTGCACATCTGTTTCCAGGAAAATTCGAATATCCCGCTTAATCAAATCATAATTGCTGGAACAGTTAATATTTGTTCAATCGGAAGCGGCTGTAGATTGTTTAGATTGGCAATCCCTTTGAAATTATGAAGAAACACTATTAACTATTTGAATATTTCCCTATAGAAATTATTATAATTTTAGAATGGATGAAATTGGGTGCTCATTGGCTGAAAAACTTTTGCGATACTATCGTTTTCACGAAAGCATTTTCTTTTGAAACATTTTTTACTGATGCTGAACTATAGATAGACCTCAGTTAATGAATGATTTGGATTCAGCATAAACTTCCCGAATGGGGGGGTTTATTAAGGATATGTAATTCCGGCTCTTTTTCATTTCTGATTCAAACACTTTTATTTCACTTCGAAAATCTATTTCTCAAGATTGGCTACAGATAGTATGAAGATAACTAATATAAATTCAGTATCAACAGCTGGAGGAGGTCGGGTAATCTACAAACAACTTTCACTTCCTGTTTTACTTTCACTAATAGTTCAAATGTTTTTCCTTGAAAGAGTATAGATAGAGATTAGACAATATGGACTTATCAAATTTGGGAATATTTAAAGACTCTAAGGATTTTCACTTCTGGTTCTGGAAATGTCACTTCGGATTAAAACTTTACAGTTTATTTGAAACATTTTTCTTTCTCGATCTGCTATAGCTATAGCTTTGATGATAACTAATGAATTCAGCATTAAATTTCGGTTGAGAATTTTATAAGGCGAGGAGGGCTCACTAAGGAATTCCATTTCCGGTTTTGATTACGTTTCTGATTCAACAAATTTATTGAAACATCTATTTATCATGATTGGCTAAAGATAGACTTCATATGATGACTGATATGAATTCAGCATTAAATGGAGACGGCAAAGATTTTACTAAATATTTATATTTTCGGTATTTTTTTTTATTTTCGGTTTAAATTTGTTACCAGAAATAGAAATTTCTCCGAATTGGCATTAGATGGAGTTTAGATGATGGTTGTTTTGAATTCATCATTGAATACTATAGAAATAGTAGAGGTTCACTTAATATTTCCATTATGGAGATGTCGTTTGCGCTTTATCAGAAAACAAGTATGAATGTACTAAATAAGTGTGTAAAAGAGAGAATAAAACTTCTTAATGTATCGGGCAAAAAAAGTGCACCAATTTTGCCTTCATCTGAAGTCTTCTTCTTAAAATTCTCGTGCCGATTATTAATTAAAAGTATTTTTTTTTAATAAAATCGACTGGATAAAATATTACATTCTGTTATGGTTTTCCCCACACAATTAAGATGAATTAACCGGTGTTATAGGAAATGTCGTGTGGTAAACACATCACATTTATTTTTCATTTTAATAAAAACTTTAATTTAGATGAAAGTACAGTAAACGTAATTAATTCAATTGATGGTAATAGTATCCACAAAAGAGTATATCACTTAACATATGGAATAAGATCTACGTAAAACTTTTTTTAAGATGAAAGAAAAACACTCACCAATGAATAATATACTAGAATTCCTGAAATAGCTTTAGTGGATGGTCTTCTATGGAGACTGCTAAAACCATCCATCTGCTTAATTAGTTTTATGCAGCATCAAAATATCAGTTTGCATTTCATTAAACTGAGGTTCATCCGATAGGTAGCTTGTGTTTATGGGATGGCTTGAAATCTAATCAGGCACGGAATAAATAACAGTGCCTGTTACGATAAAAATAAATGTATTTTCAGACTGAAAAAAACAATTAAAATAGAACAAAATAGGGCCCCCACATTTTTAAATATTCCGATTTCGACTTGAATTATGCTTATACCGAAATACCGACAGTACTGTGCTGTGCCATATTATATCGACATACCGATGCTGTGCAGCAACTTTCTAAATATATAAACGAATTAGACGCAGAAACTCGGGCAATTTTGCAAATAACGGCAATTACGATAGATTTTCAATAACTTCGCAGCAAAAATAAGGCGCATATACATTATTAAATTTGATTATTTGCTTTCATTTACTTTTAATATTATTTATTTTACTGTTTTACATAAGCTGTTTTGTTTTTAGTAAAGTATTTATATCTTTAAAAACGTTTGTGTATTATTTCTTATTCCTACAAATATTAGATGCAGACCCTGAGATGCGTTTGTAAATAACTACAATTATCCTATTTTTAATATCTTCACAGCAAATAGCAGACACATATCTTATGTTTGTGAGTATTTTGAAAAGTCAAGGTTTAAATATATCGATTTATTAACTATATAATAGGAGCTGTCGGCGGCATGGTCGATCGTTGAGCAATCCGGGAACCTAATAAGTGTTCGTGATTGTGTTGCCAGATACGGTCAAGAAAAACTCGTTCATAATGACCGGTTCGTATCTCGTATAATAAAGTTGAAATCACAAAATACGTAACAGTTCTCTCACGTTAATTGAAAAGGTATACTTATAGACATATTCAATTACATGCAGAATGTAAAAGGAAAATACATGCAACACATGTTTTGAGTTTAGACTGGATATTGTATGAACAGAGGCATTCGTGTTGAACTACAAATTCCGGAAAAAGGTCTTCTTTTTGGAGAAATACTTAACATGTGTTGCATGAGCACCACTCGCTTTTACTTTAAAATCATGGCTTGGGGTCACATCTGGACTTGTAGTTTGAACGGATGCGCTATTTGTAGAACTGGCCGAAACCTGACGCTTATAAACGCGATTATTGAAAGTCATACCTCATCTCTCATGAGGGAGGAAGTTAAACTGGATTGTAGTAGGCTAAAGAACGCAGATCGTGCCACACACTTAAGGATTTAAAGCCACAAATTTTAAACGGTCGGCGATTGGAGTAAGTAGGCTATCGATCAACTTAACAAAGGTGAAGTTGATCAAAATGGCGTTTCATTATGATTACGTCATTAAGTTTGATTAGATAGTAGACACGTTCCAATCGCCCAACAATGTTTCAGTATTTCCATAGGATTGAACTTGTATAATTCCTAGACTGCCATCTATCCTCAATTATGTATGATTTGTCTGGTTGTTCAACTTTATTAGTATAGGTATCAGTTGACACAGGTTTGCTAAGATCTAACTTGCTCTAAAATTCTGTCCAGAAATGTACTGTGAAGTGTCATGCCGCTTGAATGAAGAGTGGCCCTAAACGGAAATAATAGTTGACACTGTTTTTCGTGGAGTGTTCCTGATTGAAATTGCATAAATTTGAGTTTCGTTTCAAGAGTTTGGCAGTAACGCTCAGATTGTTCATTTGGTAATGGAGTTCAGGAGTAATCAATCTTTGCTGAATACCATTTTTTTTTTTGCAGAAATTTAGAAATTATCTTTATTTAAAACTATATGCATTATTCAATTACGAGGATTCTAGTAACCCTTGATGGCTAAATAATTCTTTTACATTACAAATAGAAGCATAATCTGGATCTGTGTTTATTGGGTAAATTTCCGGCAATTTAGATTTAGCATCCATAACAAGTAAAAAAATATGATGTGGGCAGCACATGACTTTCCATATATAATGCAATAAATTTACTACTTTTACAGCATAAAAATAGGTTATTCTTATAGTAGATACTTATATTCTTTCCAAGATATTGAAGTTTCGTTAATTAGTCATCATTTTCATCGATATAGCGTCATTTTTAGCCATTTGGCGAGATTTTCGTTAATTTGGCAACATTTGAAAAAGTCGCCAAGTTGGCAACATTCCGCCAAATTCGTCGTCAAAAGCTCGCCAAGCGTTATAGATGGAGAAATAAGTTATTCTTATAGAAGATAAATGACTATTGGCGTTCAAATACAAATGTATTACTCAAAGTATATTTTCTTATGAATGGAATGAGCTAGATCCACGAGAATGATGTCACCCAATTTATCGCAAGATATTACATATGAAAATTTAACATGTTTCTCAATAGGAATTTTTTTATATATATAATTTTTTATGTAATGTTTTAGAAAAATGTGCAATATCTCGAAAACGGTTCATGCTAGTGTTCTAAAATTTATGTTAATCGTTTCCTAATGAAAAATTACATAAGAAATGTCTATTTGCGTAACTTTATTAAAGGTTTTGATTTTTTGATGATTTTTTTAAATTTCACTCAAAATTTTAGGGGGGTTCTGGACATTCGATTGCGTTTAAAAACAATAGGCTTCCAGTATTCACGGATTGTGATTTTTGTACCAAATTTCATTCGAATCGCACCATTCGTTCGTGAGATATCGTCTCCACAGACTCACTGACACACACACACACATACACACACACAGACATCACCTCAAAAATGTTTGATTCATGATCAGGAAACCTTGAAACGTGCTCTCCCGGCGAAAACTCGAATTCGAATTTTCGACCTCGTCACAATACTTTCCTTATACATTATGTATATATGGAAAGCAAAAATGTGCGCATAGTGCACATGTGCACACGTTGACTATTTTTTGCAAGTGGGTCCTTGTTTAATGGGGTATTTATAGGATTATTTCATCACAATAGTTCTTGAAGCTTTTCATTTAGTTCTCTATGTCTGAATCAATGTTTTTCCAATAACAGTGATATCTAGCAAGTGCATGTTGACAATACCAACACAAGTAGACCAACAGAAGTAGAAACAGAAGTAGTTCTTGAAGAATGACTGATTAAGGCTTTATGGGCATAATTACACGTTGACCGATTCGTTCCTGAAGTGATATCTCTAGATCACGTACATTTACTATTTAAAACATTTTCTTTTTCGTTGACGAAGTTTTTCATCTACCGTATTTCAATTCCATCCGTATTTCAATCCGTATTGTAATCGTTTCTTTAGAAATGTGTATTATTATAATATTTTGAAAAATTTACTAAGCGTCGACTATTTGTATTTAGCGGTTAGTTAGAGTCAAAATATTTCTAGATAAATAGTCCACATTGGCTGGTCATTTCACCTAAAATGCACAATCGCATAATCAATATTTGAAATAAAAGGTATGTAGCTAAATATTCTAGTTGCAGATAATGTTGTAATTTTTTTCTGAATGTATGATTATCATTATATATCTACCATCATAACTATTGTGCGTTTTCGAACAAAAATATAATCGTAAACTTACTAGTCCAGTAAACAGCTATGGATTCGCTGTATAATTGGCTATAATCCCTTGATTGCACTCCGAGAGATTGCACTCGGAGAGATTGCACTCTGACGACCCGTGTTCGATTCCTGGCTCGGTGAGTCCTTATGTCCTTCGGAGAGGTTGGTGATACGGGAAGGAGTTTAAGGTCCCTGTAGATTCCTTTCCCACTAGGTTCCAGTTTAATTTGTGTAGCACTGTCTTGACAGTCCAAACAGATATCATACACCTTAGTGTAAGAAGGTAGTCTGAGTCGAAGAAGAAGAAAAAAAGCTTTGAACATTCAAAATCTACCATCTACTAACAACTATGGCGTTTATAAACTATTCGCAAAGGACATTCTTCATATATGGAAAATTCGATGCAATAGGCGCGACAATTACTTTAGCTTTAGTATTATAAAATTTAACTCATATGTTGGTGATACGGGAAGGAGTTTAAGGTCCATGTAGATACCTATCCCACTAGGTTCCAGTTTAATTTGTGTCGCACTGTCTTGACAGTCCAAACAGATATCATACACCTTAGTGTAAGAAGGTAGTCTGAGTCGAAGAAGAAGAAATGTTTTGAACATTCAAAATCTACCATCTACTAACTATGGCGTTTATAAACTATTCTCAAAGGTCATTCTTCATATATGGAAAATTCGATGCAATAGGCGCGACAATTACTTTAGCTTTAGTATTATAAAATTTAACTCACAAGTTAATTAAGACTTAATATTCTAACAGCGCTAACAATAAAACTACCGTTCTTAGCTGTCTCACTTAATGGTTCTTACATGAGATTTCTCTGTCACAAATATCATTAGCAAAATTCATTTAAAGATAAGCTAATGATCATTCATCAACTGTAAGGATAAGGTTTGGCTCCTTCCTGACCTGTTTTTAATTATCTGTTGTAGAAATTATTGTAGTGAAATTACTCCATCATATATCATTCCATCCCAGGAAATTGCAAAGAGGAAGGCATTTAATGCTCCAAAGCAAATTATATAAAATGCTGAATTATTTTCAGAGAAATATATCAGGTTTTCATCAGATTAGACTTTATATTAGATAAGACTTTTGTAGAAAAAATAATAAAAGTTGAACGTTTTCGAAAAAAGAGGTGAAAAACTTGCTTTCAATGCGGGTACGCATGGGCCGACGTTTAATATATATAAAAACCAAACCGATTTTGATAAAATGTTCAGGTTGTGTTTAGTTTAATATTGTACAAGTGGAGTTAGTTGGTGAAGTTCGTCGGACTGAAACGTTCGTCGGACTGAGGTGTTTGAAAAGAACTACTTCAGAAATAGTCGTTAGAAGATAAGTAATCAGCATCTGCAAACAATTGTGAAAAATGAAAGTAATTGTTGCAATATTTCCAAATATCATAGATATGAGAGGTTATTGATATGCAGTAGTACAACGAATAAGATTTTAATTTTTACTGTGAACTTCGGTTCGAACTGTTTGCTATGTCCGACGGTAGCTCATCTGCAATACAAAATATTTTTCTGAACAATTTTCATACAGTACTCTCAGTATATAAAATTTTTAAAGAAATTACAAAATAAAATTGACTCAATAACTGTGCCTCTATTTCTTCAAATGCTCTACGAATTCCAACATAATGTGTAAAAAATTCCCATTATTGTTATAACATTCCAAAGATAAATCCCTTAAAATTTTGCAGATGTCTTTTGATATATCTTATAAATGGATGTTCTACATTTCAAATTCGTTACTGAACCATGTCATATTAATTATCAAAAATATTAAATAAGTAGTTTTGTACATTAACATCCGCCATTCCTGATGTTTTTTTCACTTTTTCGAACAGATATTTTAAAAACGTTCAAAATGGTGAAAAATAAAAAGTGTATATTAACATGCATCCCAATTTATTTATCATATTTATCATATTCATATCACTATTATGGCTATTTTCAAGTAGGATCAATTGTTATCAAGTGATTCAAAGTTTGAATGTTTTAAAAGTAATTCGATTCATAAATTATTCTGCTCAGAATATAAGTCGGTTCAAAGTATCAGCTGGTTTTGAGAAAAAAAGAGCCACTTTCAGGCTGTTATTTGCCTCCGAAATCTGTCAGTATAATAACTGGTCTTAGTATAAAAACTGGCCTGGGTATTAAAACTGGAAAATCTTAGCATAAAAACTGGGAAACGTTAGCAAAAAAAAAAAAAAAAAAATGAGTGCTGAAAAAGGAAAAAAATGCTTGCACAGGAAATTTTGTCTGTATAAGTGTCCTTCCTCAAAAAAATTAAACAAATGTTTAGATAAATCTGAGACAAAACATCCAAATTTGACAAACTGTTTTCAGCGCAACTAATGCAGCAAGTATGTTTATATTGTCCAGAATTATTCTTTAATTAAAAATATAACATTTTTAGTTATTATTATTTTCAATATTTCATGTTTATTAGGTGTGCAGTTGATATACACGAGTCAGTATACATATTTATAAAATCTTAGCATAAAAACAGGGAAATCTTAGCATGAAAGCTTGACAGCCTTAGCAAAAGCAAAACTGAGTACTGAAACAGGGCAAAAATGTTAGCACAGGAAATTTTGTCTGTATAAGCTTCCTTCCTCAAAAAAAAAAAAAATTAAACAAACGTTCAACTAAATCTATGACAAAACAACCAAATTTAATAAGCTTTTTTCGGCACAACTAATACAGTAAGTATGTATATATTGTCCAGAATTATTCTTTTATTAAAAATATAACATTTTTGGTTATTATTATTTTCAGGATTTATTGTTTATTAGGTGTGCAGTCGATACACACTAGTTAGTATACATATTTAGATAACTATAGTGCATATCTGTGTCCCGGATAATCGTATATCTCGTTTAGTCAAAACATAATCGCTGGAACTGTTAATATTTGTTCAAACAGGAGCGGTTGTAGGTTTTATAGATTAACAATCCCTTGGAAATTATTAATAAACACTCTTGAGATATTTGACTATTTCCCTATAATGATTATTATAATTTTAGAATAGATTAAATTGGGCGCTCATTGGTGGAAAAACTTTCGCTATACTATTGTTTATCGAAATCATTTTTCTTTAAACATTTATTTCTTATGCTGGACTATAGATAGAGCTCAGTTAATGACTGATTTCGATTCACCATAAACTTCCCTAGTGGGTTTCATTAAGGACACGTACTTTCGACAATTTTTCCATTTCTGATTCAAACACTTTTTACTTTATAAGGAAAGTATTGTGACGGAGTCGAAAATTTGAATTCGAGCACGTTTCAAGCATCCATGATCAGGAATCGAACATTTTTGAGGTGATGTCTGTGTGTGTGTGTCAGTGAGACTGTGGAGACGATACCTGACGAACGAATGGACCGATTCGAACTAAATTTTGGACAAAAATTACAGTCTATGAATACTAGAAGCCTATTGTTTTTATACGCAATCGAATGTTCAGAACACCCTAAATTTTCGAGTGAAATTTTAAAAAAATCATCAAAAAATCAGAACCTCTAATGAAGTTACGCAAATAGACATTCCTTATGTAGTTTTTCTTTAGAAAACGATTGACATAAATTTTAGAACGCTAGCATGGACCGTACTCGAGGTATTGCACATTTAAAAAAAAATTATAATTATTAAAAAATCATATAAAATAAAAAAAAATATTTCCTATTGAGAAACATATTCACTTTTCATATGAAATATCATGCGATAAATTTGTTGAAATCATTCTCGTGAATCTAGCTCGTTCCATTCATGAAAAAAGATACTTTGAGTAATACTTTTGTGTTTGAACGCCAATAGTCATTTATCTACTGTATGAATAACTTATTTCTCTGTCCAGAACGCTTGGCGAGATTTTGGCTACGAAATTGGTGGAATGTCGCCAACTTGGTGACATTTTTAAATGTTGCTGAATTAACCGAAACTCGCCAAATGGATAAAATGACTCTAAATCAATGAAAATGACGACTCATTGACGAAAATTTAAAATCTTGGAAATAATATAAATATCTACTATAAGAATAATCTATTTTTTTTACTGTAAAAGTAGTAAATTCATTGCATTATATAAGAAACGTCATGTGCTGCCCACATCAGATTTTTTTTTTCTTCTAACATCGATTTCTTAAAATTGACTATAGATATGGAGTAGATGTTATAAGTGAAATAAATGAATTCAGCATCAACAGCTGAAGGAGGTAGGGTGACACAAACAACTTTCACTTTCGGTTTCATTTTCACTTCCAGTTTGAATTTTTAGCTTGAAACATCTATTTATCAAGATTATTGTTAGAGGTTGGACAATTTGGATTCATCATCACATTTTGGAATGGCTGAAAGGACTCTTTAAAGATTTTCTCGTCAGGTTCTGGAGATGTCACTTCCGAATAAAAACTTTGCAGTTTCCTTGAAGCATATTTTTCTCTAGATATGATATAGCTATAACTTATATGATGACTAATATGCATTCAGCTTTAAATTTCATTTGAGATTTTTTTAGACACGGGGAGTGTTTACTAAGGAATTCCATTTCCGGTTCTTATTACGTTTCTGATTCAACAAATGTATTGAAACGTCCATTTCTGATGATTGGCTATAGATCGACTTCAGATGATGACTGATATGAATTCGTTATTAAATGTTGGAGGATACAGGATGTTTACTAAAGATTTAGAATTTCGGTTTGTATTTGTACTTCCGGTTTAAAAAAGTTATTAGAAACATGTATTTCTCAGCATTGGTTTTAGATGGAGTTTAGATGATGACTGTTTTGGATTCATCATTGAATTTTGTAGAAATGTTTAATGTTCACTTATTATTTCCACTTCCGGTTCTGAAGGTGTCGCTTCCGTTTTATCGGGAAATACGCATGATTGCACTAAATAAGTATGCATAAAAGAGAATAAAACTTCTTAATGTATCGGTAACAAAACTGCACTGATTTCTTCTTCATACGAAGTCTCCGTAAAATTCTCGTGTTGATCATTAATTAAGAGTATATTTTTAATAAAATTGACTGCCTAAAATATTACATTCTGTTATGGTTTTCCCTACACAAGTAAGATTCATTAATTGGTGATATAGAAAATGTGTGTTAAACACATTAAATTTATTTTTCATTTCAATAAAAAGCTTTTATTTTATAAAAGTACAGTAAATGTAATTATTACAACTGATGTTAAAAGAGCATATCACTTAACATGTGGAATAACATCTATAAAACTTCTTTTAAGAAAGAAACTTGAAAGAAAAATACTCATCTATAAAGAGGATACTCAAAGTCCTAAAATAGTTTCTGTAGAAGTTCTTCTAGGGAGACTGTTAAAACCATCCATCTGTTTAATTAGTTTTATGTAGCATCAAAATATCAGTTCGCATTTAATTAAAAGGGGGTTCATCAGATAGGCAGCTTGTATTTATGGGATGCCTCGAGTTAGTCACGGAATAAATTACAGTGCCTCTTTCGATAGAAATAAATATATTTTTAGGTTGTTTTTTTAGGCTGCTCATACAGACATATAAATAGACACACACACACACATACACACACACACACATACGGACATCTTCCTTTAATATGTAAAGACTAGATCGATTTACACGGTTGTGTTCGAGTCCGAAAATACCGCCCACATTTTACGAATAATTAAATAAACACCATTTCCTTAAATAATACATTCGACCACAATTTAAAATGGTTACGATTCGGAAATTTCGCGCTCCAACCCCGACGAAGAACCGAAGAAAGCTTCAATACGATCGCTTTTAACAACAACAACAACACAAAAAAAACGCGGAACAAAAAAACCATAACAAGGCAAGAAAAAAAACACAGAAATAGAAGAAAAAACTGCACTGGAACACAGACGACTACGTACTTTTCTGAAAGCTCTGAATAGTATAGGTTTTCTGCAGCAGTTCTCACCCAAGTAAATTATGAACTCAGAGCTGCTGAAAATTTAAAGCAGAGACGGATTGAATTAACTCATCATGTTTTTCAAAAGACATACTCGTCATCCGCGAACACCCGCATTTCCCGCTAAGCGGCTGTAAAACGCCCTTAATAAATGCCTAAAAACGCTTTATCCCGCTGCTTAAGCCCTAATAAATTTTGAGCCAAGCGTTGGGCATAACACAAGCTACATATAACTGCGTATTATAAAGTATACCTTTTACCATATGGATTGGTCTAATATACCCTTAATATACTTCGTTGATAAGCCATTAATAAGTTTCGTTGAGAGGTACTAATTACATATTTCCCTCTGTAGCAGGCGTTATACGACTAAGACTCTGTAGCAGACGTTATACGCTAAATAAGCTTCTTTGATATGCCTTTAGCAATATGCTTAAGCGTAATACTCTCTAAGTAATATATTTTGATAATACCTAAATGATCTTATGTGCTGTGTCCTAAATAAACTTCGCTGAAACGCCCTAAATATGCACACCGAGTGATTTCTAATGCCGAGATGTTGGACTTTCTTAAAATTTTAGTACGATTTCTAAAATTTTAAGTGTTTAAAGTTTATTTCTAAAATTATTATTATTTCTAAAATTATTTTAAGTTTATTTCTAAAATTGTTAGTGACGTCACATCATACCAAGTTTCCTGTTGTTTTCCGTGAATGGGAATGATGTCACATCGCTCCGTTGAAACGGCCTAAATGCATCTTCCATTGTTTAGCAAGCGTCACACGACCTAAGTAATTTCCCTTGATATGCCTTTCGCCCTCTACGCAGGCGGAATGTGCCTTAAATAAGATTTTTAGAGCCTATTCTTTGCGTTTGGTTTGTCTTCTTTGGACATCGTTAAATCAGTTCAACACCGTTTATCGAAATTAGAACTATCTTTAAAAATGTTTTAAAATATTTAAATATCAAATTATGACCACTCTTCAAGTTAAAAATATTATCATATCAAACGTATAACCACTATATGTAAAAAACAAAGAATATGATCCAAATTCTAATCATACGTACTTGTAGGGCTTTTAAAGATCTGTGAATTACTTCTTATAGTTAGTTCATAGTTTTGTAGTATTTTGGATATATGCATTGCAAAAACTGAAAATTTTCAATCTTCTTGAACTTGACAAGACAATTCCTTGAAAACTATAAGCGATATGTTAAAACAAATAGTTTACCTAAAAATTTAAGTTTTTACTGATTATTTTTATCGATTACTGTTCCCATCTGTCTTTTAAAGTTTTGAAGATATTTCTAGTGAATGTACACGAAATGAGGCAAAAACTAGGTTGGCCAAAAATATTTCAGTTTTTACGAAAAACGAATGATCAAAATATTTAAATATTGAAATATATTTTCGCACTATACTTCCGACAACACAAGAGAACATTTTCTTTTGTATTACTTTCCTTATATACATAATGTATAACGAAAGTATTGTGACGGGGTCGAAAATTCGAATTCGAGTTTTCGACGGGAGAGCACGTTTCAAGCATCCCTGATCACGAATCAAACATTTTTGAAATTATGTCTGTGTGTGTGTGTGTGTGTGTGTGTGAAAGTATGTGTGTGTCTGAAAGTATGTGTGTGTGTCTGCGTGTGTGTGTGTCAATGAGCCTGTGGAGACAATAACTGACGAACGAATACACCGATTCGAACCAAATTTGGTACAAAAATCACAATCCGTAAACACTGGAAGCCTATTGTTTTTATACCCAATCGAATGTTCAAAACCCTCCTAAATTTTCGAATGAAATTTTGAAAAAATCGTCAAAAAATCAAAACCACTAATAAAGTTACGTAAATAGACATTTCTTATGTAATGTTTCATTAGAAAACGATTGACATAAATTTTAGAACGCTAACATGAACCGTTCTCGTGATATTGGACATTTTTCAAAAAAACTATCAAAAAGTCATATAAAATAAAAAAAAATATTTCCTATTGAGAAACATGTTCACTTTTCATATGTAATACCATGCGATAAATTGGGTGACATCATTCTCGTGGATCTAGCTCGTTCCATTCATGAAAAAATATACTTTGAGTAATACTTTTGTATTTGAACGCCAATAGTTATTATCTGCTGCAAGAATAACTTCTGTCTTAGTGCATAACGCTTGGCGAGATTTGGGCGATGAATTTGGAGGAATGTCGCCAACTTGGCGATTTTTTGAAATGCTGACAAATTAAAGAAAATCTCACCAAATGGATAAAAATGACGCTAAATCAATGAAAATGAAGACTAATTGTCGAAAATTCAATATCGTGGAAAGAATATTAGTATCTACTATAAGAAAAACCCATTTCTTTTAACTGTAAAAGTAGTAAATTCATTACATTATATAAGGAAAGTCATGGGATGCCCACATCAGATTTTTTTTATCTATTTGGTTCGAAGATATAATCGCCCAAAATCTTTACAATTTTTGTCACGCTCTGATTTCTATCAGAGATACCTCAACTATAGATGTTATTCACATCAAAACTGTCACATTAAAATTGTGCATACCTTTACGGAGATATTAGTTCTATCATTTCCTTTAATAATTGCCTTGATTTCAGAATCCATAATATTATATAATTCTCTTTTGAAGTTTTGGGACAAAAACTTAATGAGATTCTACGGAAAAAACGGAAATCGCGAGCTAATTATGTAGAGTTTATTATTGGATTTTCGAATTCTTAAACTTCAAATCAAGGAAGTGTTGATTTTGCATTTTTACTTGACTAAAAGAAGGATTGTTTTTCCGATGGTTTTTAATTCGAGATATTGATTTAGTTTGTCCACTATAAGTAATACTACACGGTGAAAAAATACTTTCAGCGTGGTCTTTTTTATATTGTGGTCATAATAATTTGAGGTTAATGCATAAACAAATGAAAATTATTTAATGCAGGAATGACACCAATTGCATTCAGTATGATGCTCAGAAAATTGATGAAAAAACAGCCGTTGTTTCTAAAAAGACAACATCTTCATTAAAAACTCTAACCACACTGTAAAACATTTTGCAACCTTTTCTCATTTTATATAGCTACTCTGTTAATTTTGGCAACTACAGAAAAGTCTCAATTACAGGCGTTAATGAAAATTCCAGTTTCCTTTCTGAAACAGTCAGCTAATTATCGTCTGCGTTATTTTTGTATTTTTATATATATGTTATCATAACTATCAGGTACCTTACTTCCCATTACGGACAGCTGGTTACCCTAAAACTTTCAATAGCATACGTGGAAATGTTTTACAGTGTACACAATAGAGCGCGGTAGTCCAGTGGTTCGATTCCTTCCGCTGCCAAAACTGCCGCCGTGTTCACACGGAGTACGATCAAGTTAAATATGTGGGCCCGTAAGCCCTTGCGAGAGGTTGGTGGTAGGGGAAGAAGGGTACGGGCCCTGTGGATGCCTCCCCCACTAGGTTCAGGTCTAAATTGGGTGGCTCTTCCCAGCCGTCCAAACAGTTGCCTTACACCTTTCTGTTAGGTCGGACGGTCTGGGGCTCAACAACAACAACAGTGTGTGCAGTCAGTAAGATTCTCAGAAAACTGATAAAAAATCAGACATTCTTTCAAAAAGTCATCATGTTAAAAGAAAACTCTAATCACAATGAATTTTATTTAATCTTACTATGGATGGTTTATAACTTTTAAACGCTGTCTGGGAATGACGTGCTGTTCTTCAGTGGACTAAATTTGCATACATTAGTACCTCAGATAATATTAGCAAGTTGTATTATGTCACGGCATTTGCTTAGAGCGCTATTTTTTCTCTCAAGTATCCTTTATATTCATTTTTGTAGATAGTGTATTATCAAACTAAATATGGTCAAAAATTTCGTAATGAAATATTCGCAATTAAAATAGGCTAAAAGATCAGAGAGTTAGGAACTAAGATCTCGATCAAGATCCCCTCCCCTCCACTTAATGCAGATATTTTCCCTTGTTTGCTTCGAACTTCTTGTTGACACCTGCAAAGGTTGTTGTTGAGACCCAGACCGTCCACCTTACTAGAAAGGTGTAAGATAACTGTTTGGACGGCCGGGAAGTGCCATACAAATTAGACCGGAACCCAGTGGAGGAGGCATCCACAGGGACCGTACCCTCCTTCCCCTACCGGCAACCTCTCGGAAGGACTTACGGACCCACATGTTTAACGTGACCGTACTCCGCAGAAACACGGCGGCAGGTATGGCTGTGGCGGGAATCGAACCCGGACCTACCGAGTGCAATTCCCTCGCGCTAACCACTGGGCTACCGCCCTCACCTGCAAAGGTGTCCACGGTCAAAGTGCGAATCAGTAACAGGAATAAATAACACTAGATGGCACCCAAAAGAAATGACCATCATACCCAAACACTCTACCCCGAATTCATTCCTTGAATTAAAAGAACATTTCAAAAGATAGAAATCACTCTTAAAATCTCTGACACTCTGGATATTCTTCAAAATCTCTGTACTTAAATATGATCAAAGATCTATTAACTAGTGATCTATTTGATCAGTTATCTTGATCTAATAGACAGAGTATTAAGTTAATGGATCTATTAACAAGATCTATTAATCAGATACTTCCTACCTATAGTAGCTATTGCGAATTCCCGGCGTAGTCTTGTAAATAAATACTTATTTGCCTTAATAGCTATTCCGGTAACTTTAAACCATGTTTTCTTAATTTCTGAAAATATTTAATTTATATCTTTAAAGTCTTCTTTTCTAATTTTGTGTACATTTAACTTTATTTTATTTTCTCTTGTTCGATTTTCTCCACTAATGCCATATCAGCCATATGCATGCAATTGTCATACTGGAGATTATCCAAGCACCACCTGTTGCCTTCAGTGGGATTTGTGACCATTCTATCTTTTCAGTTCTACTTGTTGGTCTGTATAGTATTGAAGAAGGAATCCAACATATCTTAGAAACAGTTTTATGATGCGTTTTATATTTATTTATACGTAAATACGATGCTTGAATTCTTATCCGTTGTACAAAGTGTGGTATGGTTTTTAGGCAGTTAAGAAGAGGAATTATATAGGATAAAATTACAAATTTGCTCATTTATGTAGAAATTTTTGTCACTGAAAACTTTTGTTGGACTGTTAACATTTTTGATGATTTTGAAAAAAGTGTTAAGTATAATTAAATCTGTTTGCAAAAACGCGAAACTGACTAAAACCTTTCAATAAATATTTATGTTTAAAAATCCTAAACGCAGCTTCTAATTTAATTCTTACTTTACCATACCGCTGTAATTAAGTGAGATTAAATCATCTTTGAATGATAATCATCAAAGGAAACGCTTTGGTTTTTAAGACACAACAAATCATACAATACATCAGTCTATGTCTTCTGATGAGATGAAAGCTCATTAGTTTAGCTCATTAATGTGCATGCTTAATGGCTCATGGAAAAAATATTAAGTTATGGACTTTCAAAGGAGCTAATTAGAACTACTTATATTACGGGCGAGATTGCATTTCTTAAGGAAGTTTGATTTTATTCAATGTGGAGAAAAAAATTCTTTCAGTATACAGAATTATTTTCTCTTGATTATTACCTTTCTTACACAATTACGCTAAGAAAATTGTGCATATCAACCTATTATAACTCACTAACTAATGAAGTCTTGCAGTGTACTTTACGGTTCTCGTGGAAGACATTATTTATGTATTGATGAAAGTAAGTCAATGCAAATGATGTACTTTTTTCATTTATTCTTATATACTTTATGAAAAATTCTTAGTATTAATTATATATATTTTATTAACAGCAATATCATTGAGAAGGTTTCAGTTACCCAGAATATATACAGAATGAAAAAAAGGACACATAACCGTTGTTAATTGGCTTTATTGTGTATTTTGGCCTAATCAGTTAATATATATTTAAAATTTTGATTAAGAAATATTCTGCCACTAACATTATAAAAATTTTCAACCTCCAGGAAAAAGTTTCTTTGAATTTTTAATCTCTCAATGTTTCCACTACACACTACCAGTTCTGCTAACTTATTAGACAACTGTTGTAATATTTAGAATTAAAAAAGTTAAATTGAGTCGTAAAATGCCTACGTTCTGCAATGTTTGGAATTTAGAATTACTGCACATTTATATACATAAAACATATTTATTTTAAAATATATAAAACACAACAATTTGATTAATGCAATTTATTAATTTGATTATTACAACAATTTGATTAAACATATGCAAATCCATTATGTCACCGAAATGACGTCAGCCTAGTATGTGGGGCTGAACTGTTCTATAAAGGCAACTATAACTACGCTGCACTTGTAAGTAAGGTGTGTGAATAAAGGTAGTTGAGTTATGAGTGTGTCTTATGTCTAATTACTCGGTCCACAAATACAACAGTGGCGACGAGGATGGCCACGGACCAGTTCGATACGTCTTGTTCCACAGAGGAAGAATTTTCATCATATATTGGGTGGTTGGAAGCGTCGTTCCGAGTGAAGGAAGTTAAAGAAGAGTTCAAAGTTACAGCGCTGCTCAGTTTGATGGATGTTCCTACATATAAAATACTGAAGAACCTTGCCATAGCGAGGAAACCTTCTGAATTGAAGTCGTGAAGTTGCTTTCTGACCATTAAGTCCAGCTCCACTTGAAATGAGAGAACGTTGCATATACTACTAATGCAACCAGTTAGAAGGTGAGTCAGTTGCAAAATATATATCTGAGTTACAAAATCTTTCTTAAAACTGTAAATTTGATACTAATTTATCAGTGATATTAAGAGATTGACTAGTAATGGGTCTTAAAAACGAGACCATACAGAAAAAACTACTCATAATCCTAAATCTAACTTTACAGTTAACTAAATCCACTGCTTTAGGATTAGAAGCAGCCAACCTGGATGTGCATGGAATGCATCGAACATTTTTTGTTAATAAATTAAGCAGTACTAATTCTACGTTACATAAAGTACAAAAATAAAAGAAAGAAACCAGTTCTGTTGAAAAACTTGAGCAATATTGCTATGAATGCCTGGATCCGAATCATTCAGCTCGTAAATGTAAATACTCAAATTATGTTTGCAAAATCTGCGCCTATGAAACTTCATTTAGCACGAGCATGCCGTTCCAAAAGAAAAGAAACTGTAAAAAATGTATCTTTTGAAATAAAAGAAATTAATAAAATAACGACTTTCCGATTCGCAAAGAAATTATTACTAAATGTAAAGACTGGAAATCGGAAATGTGTTATAATTAGACACAGATGCAACCGTCGTTATCGCCCAATATCCTTTGCCCAATCGACCAATATCCCTCGACCAAAATGGAAGATATTTTAGCCCAATTAGGAGCAGGAAAACATTTCAACAAAATTGATTTGTCAGAAACATATCTACAAATGATTGTAGATGAACGAGATCGCCACTTGTTGGCCATAAAAACTCATAAAGGGTTATTTAGATATAAAAGAATGAATTATGGTATAACCTTGGCTCTAGCAGTTTGGCAGAGAAGTATGGAACACATTTTAGCTGGGATAAATGGAGTTCATGTATTTTTAAATGACATTAAAATAATTGGAACAGACGAACAAGAACATTTAAACCGTCTTGAGGAAGTAAAAAGATCAGAAATGTATGGCCTAAAAATAAATAGAGATAAAAGTGAATTCTTCAAAATTCAATTTAATATTGTGGGCATATAATTGATCAATTTGGAATTCATAAAACTAAAGAAAAAGTAGAGGCCATTTTGAAGGATCCAGAATCCAAAAATGATCCCGAATTGAAGAGTTTTTTGCAGTTAATCACTTATTATGCTAAGTTAATTCCAAGCATTTCGACAGTAGCTGCCCAGCTGAATAATCTATTGCGAAAAGGAAGGAAATTCACCTGAACAAAATCATTCAAGGAAGCATATACTGCAATAAAAAAATAAATTTCATCAGATAGGGTTTTCGCACATTATGATCCCAAATAACTTTAGTACTACAAACAGATGCATCTCCAGTCGGAGTCGCGACAATCTTGAGTCATATTATGCCACATGGTACTGAGAGACCACTACTATTTGCATCAAGGTCTTAAAACAAGACTGAACAAAAGTATTCCCAAATAGATAAAGAGGCACTTGGTATTGCATGGGGAGTAAAGAAATTTTATCTATATTTATTTGATCGAGATTTTCATCTTGTTACAGACCAAAAACTCCATCGACTTCAATTTTTGCACCTAATCATTGCTTAACGGTTTTATCAGCAACCAGGATGGTGCATTATGCATTAATCATACAGGCTTTCAAATACACCATACAATTTCGTAATACATAGAGTCACGGTAATGTGGATGCTTTATCTCGATTACCGCTACCGATCGTGATAAATGATTTCACAGAAGCCGACTCTTTCAACATAAATCAAATTGAATATTTCCTATAAAGACAAAATATATTGCCAAAGCCACTAAATCTGGCCTTTATCTTATAAAATTGCAAAATTGCTTGCAAACTGGAAGCAATTTACCTCCTGCTTGGAAGGAGAAAGAAACTGAATTTTCATTACAGCAGGGTTGTATAATGCACTCAGATTGAGTTTACATTCCACAAAAATATAGGAGGCAAGTATTGAAAGAATTACATACAAGCCATCTAAGTATTATAAAAATGAAACAAATAGCTAGAATGTATTGTTATTGCCAGGGAATATATATATATATATATATTTAAAACTACGTAATAAATTGCACAATATGTATGAAAAATAGAATGGGACCGCCAAAATCGATTCGACACCCATGAGAATGGCCGAATGGGTCCTGGCAAAAAATCCATATATATCATGCAGGACCATTTTTAGGGAAAATGTTTTTTGTAATTTCCGATCCTTATTCGAAATGGGTTGAAGCAATTCTCCTGAAAAATATTACTTCTAGTCTAAACATAGAACAACTACGAATATGTTTTGCCAGATATGGTATTCCTTATTCACTAATCAGTGATAATGGGGCTAGTGTTCATGAGTAATGACTTTCGTCAAATTATGGAGATGAATAATTTTAAACATATTGCGTCGGTCCGTTTCTGTCCAGCAACAAATAGTCAGAATGAATTTGTAGTGCAATTATGTAAGGATTCCTAAAAATCTAGCCTAGACGACCGTGGCGATTTAAACACTAAATTGCAGATATTTTTATTACCCTACCGAATTGCACCTCATTCCGCAACAAATGAGTGTCCTAGCATGTTGTTTATAAAAAGGTGAATTAGAACTGGGTTTTGGACATATTAAAACCTAACTTAAGAGATCATGTACAGCAAAAACAAAGGGCATCTCTTAACAAGGAACCTAATTATCGCGAATTTAAAGAAAAAGATAGAGTGGCAACAAGAAACTATTCGGGGAGGGAAAATTAGTAATTGGGAACAGTGATTAATAAAGATGGTTTGTTATCTTACAGTATTCAAGTAGGGAACGAGATCTGGAGGAGAAATGTTGACCAATCACATAAAGCGGGTACGTATTCTACTGAAGAGATGGAACCTATGGAAATACCTGATCTGGATCCGTCAATGAAGGACATTTCTGAAAATCTCAACGCCCCTGCAGCATCAACCATGACAGAGTTGGACGAGACTTTTAAGAAGTACTTCGCCAACTGTACCAAAGCTCGTCGAGACTCCTGATCCCGAATCTGAAACCATAATTCCAAGCCTCAGTCGAACCAAAGGAATCCATTTCACCGGTGATACCAGAAATGTCATTACGACGATCCGTGAGAATCCAGAAACCTCCTGATAAACTGCACTATGACCGGTAACACCTAAGGACTATAATTGAGGACGGAGGAGTGTGGCATATGCAAATCTATTATGTCACGGAAATGACGTCAGCCTTGTATGCGGGACTCAACTCTTCTATGAAGGCAGCTATAAATACGCTGCACTTGTAAGTAAGGTGTTTGAATAAAGGTAATTGAGTTCTGAGAATGTCTTATGTCTTATTCCTTGGTGTAAAAACACAAGTTACATAGAAATTCGCTGTATATTGTTACTGTTTACGTGTATTAGTGCTTTTAAAAATAATCCAGAAATTTGTATTCATTCTTGTACCCTTAAAGTACATTCTCAATTTTAAAGGATCATATGGTAAGATCTCCATCATAAGACTTAAATATCCCATAAATATCTCTCGCATACGTTTTGAACTACTTTGTAACGGAATTATTATCTGTTTATTTACTGAAATTCTATGCAAAGTTGCGAAAGTTGTTTCTTTAACCATTGTTTAACCAAAATTGCTAGAAGTTATTGTTAAAGTTTAAGGAAACGTTTTTTGGGTAAAGATTTTTGGACAAAAGTTTTTTGGGTAAAAAAAATCATAGATTTTGTAGATTCGCAAACATGCACTTTCTGTTCTTTAGATACATAGAAACAGGGTCTGAATCAAGGGTGGGAGTGAAGATAATGAGGGTTTTCAGACAATATGTTATTTTTTATCTTCCAGAAATATGAATTCTGTAGATTGACGCCGGACTGCGGAAAAATATTGGTTATGTATCAGAAAAAATCTATGAACAAGCATTTTATATCTATTCATCTCCACAACAACTATTACTACTATATTATTAGTTTCCCTGCAATGCATGGTAATGTTTAGGGAAAGTATTGGAATCATGTCGAAAATCACAACTCGAGTTTTCGACGGATCTACACGTTTCGAGACCTCTAGTATAGGAAAAAACCATTTTTAGCGTGACGTCTGTGTGTTCGTCTGTGTGTCTGTCTGTGTGTCTGTCTGTGTGTCTGTCTGTGTGTCTGTCTGTGCAGATTTTGTATCCACTCTAACTAAAAAAGTAATTGACCGAATTTCAAAAAATTTGGTAGGTAAGTCACTTGTGGGCGAATCTGGTGTTGATTAGTTTTGGGTACGATTCGGGATAAAAGAACCCGCTTTTTTTTTTAGAAATGACCTGCAAAAGTTTGTATCCACTCCAGCTCTAGCTGAAAATCTAAAGGATCGAATTTCACAAAATTTAGTAGATAAATTGCTTGTGGATCACCCTGGTGCTGATTAGATTTTGGTGCGATTCAGAAAAAAATAACCTGCCTTTTTTTGCAAAATGGTCCGCAACAATCGAAAAATCTAAAATAGAAAACTACGTATGCTGAAATATATCCATTAAATGCGTGTTTTATACGTAATTTTTAACGAAGAAAAGAATAAGACCAACTCCATTACACTAGAACTAGTCGTTCTTGAGATATTTTAGTTTTTTCGTATTTTCTCTACGCCACCTTTGAAAATATGTCCGTTTAAAAGTAATTGCGAAATGACCTGCAAAAGTTTGTATCCACTCTAGCTCTAGCTGAAAATCTAATGGACCGAATTTCACAAAATTTAGTAGATAAATTGCTTGTGAATCACCCTGGTGCTGATTAGATTTTGGTATGATTCGGAAAAAAATAACCTGCATTTTTTTGCAAAATGGCCCGCAAAAATCGTCCAAATCTAAACTAAAGAACTACGTATGCTCAAATATATCCATTAAATGCTTGTTTAATACGCAATTTTTAGCGAAGAAAAGAATAAGACCAACTCCATTGCACTAGGACTAGCCGTTCTCGGGATATTTTTTTTTGTTTTGTTTTTTTCTCTACGCCACCTTTGAAAATGAGTCCAGTTACCAAATGAGAACGAAAATTGAATTAATAGTGAATTGAATTTAATTAAAATAAGAGAATGTGTATATAAGTCTGCAGGGAAAGTCATGTGCTGCCCACATCAGATTTTTTTAATATGTTTTCACCATATTTGGTGCCGCAAATAAATTATTTTTGCAGTCCGATTTGGGTTGACGCCGTACTACCGCAAAAAATAAGTTATGCGTTAGGAATCAATTAACAAGGAATAGATTAACAAACATGTTATATCTATTAATCTCCATAGCAGTGGCTGCTTGTCGCTTCAGAAACGCATGAAACAGATTCAGCGGCGGGATTCGCCCTCCTCCTCGATATCGAACACCATTAAAACACACCACGCTACTGGCACAAGTGTTGCCAAATCTTATCTAAAAATTGCCAAACAAGTCGAAAAATTTGCCAAATAATAATAATAATAATAACCCATTCAGTCGATAACTTGCAGTGAAGCAGCGCTTATCCTGCATCACCTGTTTCTCCTCAAGAGCCGCAACTACTCCACAACAACAATTATTACTACTACTATACTAGATTTAATATGTTTCCGCCCCAAATACTTCTCAATGTTTTGTTACTGCAAGATATTTCAATAATTCTAGATTTTAAGAAAAGTAGAAACATTTAAAGTTAGGAAATATTTTGTTTAGCAAACATATAATTACAAGCCGATATTTAAAAGTTAGTTTCAAAACCTCAATCGAATAATTTGCTTCGTATAATTAAGGAAGAGATTAATAACTTTTTGGAGAAAATTACTTTGTATACGGCAGATAATTTTTTCGCAGTGCATAAAAACAAATTACCTTTAAGATGTAACTTTAACCGTAATATAAGCAGTTCTAATCACTTTCTTTGAATGCTCATGACTGCATTTTCCACCTACATGTCATTAGACGTACTCATTATTAAGATAATCTAATGAGCTCTTATCACA
>OX578148.1:55630549-55760549 GCA_951213105.1 Amaurobius ferox | reverse complement strand
AATCATTTCCAACTGAAATGCAATTTTATTTAAATATCTCTAAAATGTGATACATTCAACGTTGATAGTTGTAAAATTATCGCAATGTTACAGTACTTTATTAAACTTGAAAACTTGAAAGTTCGTCAAAAAAGCCAATACTAGTTACATAAAATGAACTTTATTTAAATGACGTCACCGAAATATAAATCGTCTGCTTTTCTATGTAAAGTAAGTTAATATTTCATTCATATCACTTATATTCTAGAGCTAATTAATTTTGCGTGATATAAAAACAGCAATTCTTATACAATTCATCTTACAATCGCTTGATTTGTTTACATTCTGCATACGTTAAAATTAGGCTTCGCTGTAGATATAACCGAAGTTCCTTGATCATTTAAAATAAAAAATATTGCAATTGCGTTGGCACAAAATTTAGATACACAGATAATACTAATAAAAATCGGTTTTATGACATATGCAACATTAAATATAAATTTAAACTATCTTTAAACATCACGATCTTCACAGATCAGAAAAAAATGCATGTCGTATTTTAGGAGTATTTTGCAATGAGTCACATGTCACTGCAATGAGTCGCAGTCATATGTCATGGGTGTAATTATTATTTTAATTTTTTATTAAATTATCCAACATATTTTGTACATTTTATGTGATAATTTGAATATTTCCTAAAAATTTTGAAGCAGTTTGTAAATTTTAACTCCCCTTAAATTATGTTTGAAAAATAAAGTTCCACATGGTTCAATGTATTTCATTATTTCAATCCGGATGAAATCTGAAACCAGTTGGGTGATATTATTCATTTTCATTCCCATATGTCCCGCAGATCGTATCAATAACATACTAAAACTTTATTTCGATAAAATCATTTTTGGGGTTGTTATCGAGCGAATGAGCATACAGACAGATAGGCACACAGGCAGATAAACAGACAGACAGAATGATCAAAATCAAAAACACTTTACAACATGTTGTAAAGTGTTTATGATTATTAAACGCAATGCTGGGTTGTATTGGTACAATCTAGCTGCACATTTCTACTGAAACGAATCCTATCACATTTGTCCTATCACATCCTATCACACTTCGTCTTCTTCTATAACATTCTTAAAACTCAAATGAATAACGATTCTCTCTGAATAACACTGCTTGAAATGACAATTCTCTCTCTTCAACTCTTGAATATTATATTTTATTTACGTTGACTTTTCTCCTTGCACTCACATCAATTGGCCTGGGGTTCAGATACGCCCTACTGGCTCTCATTGGATGCTCATCAGTGCGATATCGCATCTTTGCACTATTGGCTCTTTCAGTTTCCGATGAAGCTTAGTTTAAGGCTTGACCCTAGTATATTTTGCCCCAACCATATCTGCAATTTGTGTGACGTGTATTTATTTGGGGTCATAACTTCCCGGGCTAAGACAGTCATAAAACGGTGACTAAAAACCTGGGCTTTGTTTCGTCGTAAATATCAAAAGCTGCACATGGTGCCTCCTAGTCTCAGAACAATATTTCGTCTTTAATTTTTTTTGAATAACTTAAACATCTAAATATAAATGAAATTTGCAAATATTGTCAACTGTAAAGAATTGTGATTCAATCATGGATGTCATTTATTGCTTCGTTCATTCAGCTACTGAGTGATATTCTTCTCCATATTTGTTGAAGTGGCCTTAAAGAAACTTTGAACTAAATTTTATTTCTAATTCAACAATTTTAATACGACTTTGACATTCTGTTCAATATATAGTAAATGCAATATTTCAATACTAGGCGATTATCTTCTCTCCGGTTGTTAAAGTGGCCCTAAGGAAGTTTTGACGAAAACTGTATTTGTTTCTGAACAATTTCAATACGTCCTTAATATTTTGTTCAATATATATTAAACGCAATATTTCACTACTGGGTAATTATATTCGTTTCGGTTGTTAAATTGACCTTTGGAGAAAATTGTATTTGTCTCTGAATAATTTCACTACGTCTTTAACATTTTGTTCCATCTATATTAACCGCAATATTTCTCAGTATTAATGCATTATAAAATCCGATAAGAACAAATTCTTTTGCATAATTAGGAAAGATACTGCCGATATTCCGTAGAAAATTATTCGATTTACAAAGAGAAAAATGTAATCTGCATAATGCTGAGATGAACGATCGCAAAAAATTAAATTTATTAGTAATATTAGCAGTCCTAATTATATCCTTTGAAAGTTTGGATATGAATATATCTTTCCGATGTCATTAGGAGTTCTCATTATTGAGCGATACTAACGATCTTTCATTAAATCACAATCCATAGCTTAGTTTGTAACATAATTTGGTGAGTCTGTCGTACAAAGTTACTTCTTTTGATGATTTTCTTTCATCAAAGATGATTTAATCTTATATGACGGAGTTGTAGCACAGTGTGTGTGGTTATTAATATGCCATTATTTGATACTTGTGATTTTTTAACTTTCTTAAATGTTCTCCGGAATGGAATGTTGTAAAAGTTAAATGATGTCGTTTGCAATGGAGATTGTGCTAACAAGATAACTTAATAAGAGAACTATGATTCGATATTAGGATAGAGATATGCCTCAAAGAGAGAATAATAGCCTTAATAGTATTATCCTACAATTTCTGACTATATTTAACTCTTTGATGAAGTATTATACAGTTGGTTATGAACTATACAACTCATAAGTAAAGCACGTGGCTTCATGCACAATTAATAATAAACTGGTTTATAATGTAGAAAAATCTGATGTGGGCAGCACATGACTTTCCCTGCAGACTTATAGCCACGCTCTCTTCATTTTAATTAAATTTAATTCACTTTTAATTCAATTTTCGTTCTCATTTGATAACTGAACTTTCAATGGTGGCGTAGAGAAAATACGAAAAAACTAAAATATCTCGAGAACGGCTTTCCTTTGTGTAATGGGGTTGGTCTTATACTTTTCTTCGTTAAAAATTTAAACAAGCATTCCGAATCGTACCAAAATCTAATCAGCACCAGGGTGACCCACAAGTTACTTATCTACCGAATTTTGTGAAATTCGGTCTATTAGTTTTTCAACTAGAGTGGATACAAGCTTTTGCGGGCCATTTCGCAAAAAAAAGGCTGGTTCTTTTATTCCGAATTGTACCCAAAACTAATCAGCACCAGATTCCCTCACAAGTGACTTACCTACCAAATTTTATGAAATTCGGTCAATTAGTCTTTTAGTTAGAGTGGATACAAAATATGCACAGACAGACACACAAACACACAGACCGACACACACGCACACAGACGACACTTTAAAAATAGTTTTTTTTCGTATTCTAGAGGTCTCGAAACGTGTAGATCAGTCGAAAACTAGAGTTGAGATTTTCGGCAGGATTCCAATACTTTCCCTATTTGTTTCGTGGCCGAGTTGACTGTTCCCATGTCTTGGGTGTGATTGGTTTTCATGTCCCACAGTATAGAACTAGAAGCTTGAATTTATTTGCCATTAGGAAGTTTAGGTCGAGTATTGGCAATAATTGTGCTATAATATGCTTTTCTAAATTATACAATGGTTTCCCGGATTATCTTGATATTTTTTATTCTTCTGAGAAGGATTTTAAAGAGCATTTGTTGTGAACATCTTGTGTTTTATTACATGTATTCTTGTGAAGTGTTTTTTAATTTTAATGTTTTAACTTTTTAATGTATTTTAACTTTTTAATGTATGTCATGGTATTTTAAATGTAGTTTTGCTCCTGCATGCTGTAACTGGGACTACGTCCTGTTGCTTGCAGTCTTTGTAAATAAATAAATAAATAAATAAATAAATAAATACATTACCATGTATTGCAGGTAAAGTAAAAGCGTCAATTATCAAAAATACGCAAACATATGTTTAGGAAATCAACTGGATTTTCTACAGCAGGGCAAAATGTTTGGTCCTAAACTCAGTGGCGGCTCGTGAGCGACATGTAGAGGGTGGCGCTCATCTATGTATTTATGTATATATATCCCTCAGTTTGTGCCAACTTGGTCTTTTAGACTTCGAGTTCGTCGTTTGTCCGGCACTCATAAATTGGTTCCGGCGTTACCTCGAAACATCCGTGTGCCAAATTATTATTTTACTTGCGCTGATATACGTTGTGCAAGTTTCCTTAAAATGAATAAAAGCCTAGTGCAACCATGGAAATTATTTGAATACATTTCTAAATAAATTTGTATCAAATTTGTAAAAATTAAATACTCTCAGTCGTATACATGTGCAGTATTTTTTTATGATTAGCCCAAATGTTTTTACACCCAAAATGCACACAATTCTTCTCATATACACTCTATGGCTAATAGATTTGTACCTGATCGTCCTTGTAACCCAAACAGCAACATAATTAGAGAGCGAAAACTAAATTTACAGCCGTTTATATGTAGAAACAAAGGAACTATTTTTAATACAAGAATTAATTTGGAATTTACAGAAAATTCTTATGCTTTATGCTTATCTCTATTCGTCATTAAAATGATACTAGCGAGTTCTGCCTGCTAGCAGTCACTATATATGGCAATCGGTTTATATAACAATTAGTTTGCTCGTTGTGCGGGTGCACCAAAAGTGGATCAAAGTTTAGAGTAAGGAGATCGAGTGGGTCCATTGTAGAGTAGAAAATACAGTGTAAAAATTGCATCAAAATCAGAGCAAAAGTCAGTAAGATAGATAAAAATGTAAATATGAAAAAGAGGAGGGTCTCCCTTCTTCCACCACGGTTGTTTCATATTACATAATAACAGACAATATTTGTGTGTCGACGTGTGTGTGTGTAAGGTCTTTGCGGAAAATGTAAACATCGTACGGCCTTGAAATGTCGTACATGGATATTTCAGGAACCAAGCTGATGCATTTTTTGTAAAACCAAAATATGAAATTGAGGCTACTTAAAATAAAAGTTACTCCCAGGGGATTGACATAATAAGGTTGTATATCTAAGTGATTGCCACCAGCAAAATCTAAATAGCTCAATTAGAAGGAGAGATAAGAAATTTGTCGGGGGGGGGGGGGCTAACCGAATTGAAAATTACGCCCACGGAGATGACACGATAAATATGTATATCCAGTTTACATATACAAATGGTGACGGGACTACAGCCACCAGCGGAATCAAAATCGCTCAATTAGGAGCCGAGATGTGAAATTAGAGAGGGACTACATAAAATAAATGTTGCGCCCAGGGGATTGATACGAAAAAGATATACATTCAGATGGTATAAAGACTGTAGCTACCAGAAGATTCAAAATCGCTCAATTTAGGAACCGAGATGTAAAACCATACGGGCTAGTTAAACTAAAAGTTACGCTCAGGAGGGTTTGAATAAAAAAAATATGCATGTCCAGGCGATACACGTATAGATAGTGCAGAGACTATAGCCGCCAGTAGATTCAAATCGCTTAATTAGGAAGCGAGATGAGAAATTTTAGGACTACCTCAAGTAAAATTTACGCCTAGGGAGTATCGAAGCAATATTGGTCTCCAATGAAATTAGAAGCAAAACCAGGGGGATTGAGTAGTGGTCGGTGAAGGAGGGGAGGAGATTTTAAGAAAAACAACATCAGATCAAAGAATCAAGTATCTGGATGAAAATTGTTTTTTAACATTCTTTAACAAATATTTATAATTTTTTCAATCTTTAATGTTAAATAGCTGAAAAAGTAAGACAGCTGAGTAAGTCAAGAGACCCACTCCCTCAGACAGCACATTTCTGAAGGTGTCACTAAAAATATCCACGGATATGCCACAAATACAATCCTCGTGGCTTTTAAACAATTAAGAGGTCAAACGCATTGAAATTCGTCACAAACAAGGCATAGAACTACCCCAAATCAGAAATGATCCCCCCCCCCACACACACACCGGGTGCTTCCGGAGCGAAACAGTTTCTGTAATACGGATGGGTGGGTCAAAACGAAACTGAGTGCCCCAAACAATGCATTTTTCTTCCGAAGGCGAAGAACAGAAACCCCCCGAAATACCGCAAATAACCACCACTTATTCAATTAAGTAAAAAACACAAAATATGTATCGAAACTTTTTTGAATTTCTATTTTCTGTATCCAATACTAAACTATTTCGCCATGAACCAAAACTGAAAGAACTAGGTCAATAGAATCAATAAAATAAATCAGAATTACATAAATACAGTAATTTATTTTCAAATACTTATTTAAAAATCCAAATTTATTATTTTAAAAAGAAGCGACAGAGAAAACACACATTTATCAAGAAAAATTCGAATCAAAATTAGCGAAACTTAGCCGATTCGAGTCAGTCGTTCACAGTATTCGTTCCTTCTTGGCGACGATTCACCGTAACTGCCGCGGCTCACATCGGATTGAAATATTGCAATGTCTGTTTTTTTTTAACTCTAATTGCTATTGCCGTTATATTAACATACCATTCATTCCATCAGCCAGAGGCGATAAAGGGACGCGGCCTTATTAAAAATCCCTCGTCTTCCCTGTAATGCAATATTTTCCACTATAGACTTAATAAGGTATGAAAATAGCATAAGAGAGTCTTTCAAAGTTTTAGTGCTGCCATCTAGTGACAATTTCATCACTTATTTCCAATAATTCGAATTTTAGTTGAAATAAAATTCAAATAATTTCCTTAAAAATTGTAATTAACCTATATAACTAAAATAATTTGAAGTGCTTGATCAAGGGGGTCCGCGCGAATCCGCGGCCCCTCTGAATAGCCGCCCCTGCCTAAACTCCTACATAAGCACAAGACAATGTCGGCCAAACAGAATAACTGAATTATATAACAATACAGTGGCGCCACCTAGTGGTACGAAAGGAAAATAAAACTATAAAATTAAGACAGAAGGATATATGAACATGAGACATAACCAAAGGGAAATTAATAAAAGGCGGAAAATATGAACTTAGACAACCTCAAAATTAGACGTGGTCATGCCAAAACATTAAAATTGTGTAACAAAAAATTAGCAAATCTTTTATCGTTAATCATTGTTGAATGACTAGTCACGTGTTAAATTTTTCATCTACATCCATTATTTAAAATTGGTCTTTGGTTTCCGATTTGAATTTTTTTTAACCTTTTCATATTAATAAAGTCTCCAGTAATCTAGTTACTGATTTCTCAATGACTCCATATTTCTCCGAGGTATGGCATGATCGCGTCTTATTTTTTTATTCTTTGAGCGCACATTCCGAGTGCAATCCAATAAGTATAACTTCAATTTATTCCCGTGTTCACACGCAGTACGGGCACGTTAATTATGTGGGTCCGTAAATCCTTCCGAGAGGTTTGTGGTAGAGAAAGATTGAGTTCTTTAGGAATTTTGTACAAACCCTCTATATTTCTATAATAAAGAAAGTTGGCTGTCTTTCTATCTGTTCGTGTCGTCTGAAGCAAAAAATAAAAGGCTATACAACTATTAAATTTGGTAACATAAGTTCTTCCTAACTCAGAAAAATGTGCCTCCGTGAGATTTTGTCGAAATTTGAATTATGAAGTTATGAATTTTAATTGAAATTCCAGTCCTATCCCAAAGCATATTTGAGCTTAAATTCGCTGCTCATACTTTCCTCATAGTTTTCATCGTGCTTTTTTAAAATTATTAATTGCTTTCAGTTAATTTAGCTTTAATTAAATACAGTATAATATATTCCCTACGCAATACCATGTATATAGGGAAAGTAGAAACAGCAATATTTAATATTTTTTTATTACTAACCGGTATTCATATAATTCTTAACTGTAAATTGCATGAGTGCAAATACCTGTTGGATTAATTATCAATGGATGGAGCAGGGTCGTAGACAGGCAGGAGCCAAAGGGGGTTCAGCCCCCCACCCATAAATTATATTCATCCACCCCTGATAAAATATTAAATATTTAGTAGTGATATGAAATTCCATATAAAATGCTATTCAAATTCTGCTTAAAAATTCTTTGAGATTTATCTATAAATTATTTCGTATTAAAGATTTTTACTTTCCCTGCAATACATGGTAATGTATAGAGAAAGTATTGGAATCATGTCGGAAATCGCAACTCGAGTTTTCGACGGATCTACACGTTTCGAGACCTCTAGAATACGAAAAAACCATTTTTAGTGTGACGTCTGTGTGTGTGCCTGTCTGTATGTGCAGATTTTGAATCCACTCTAACTAAAAAACTAATTGACCGAATTTCATAAAATCTGGTAGGTAAGTCACTTCTGGTAGGTAAGTTCTTTGGCGATATGGCCCGCAAAAGATTGTATCCACTCTAACTGAAAATCTAACGGACCGAATTTCAGAAAATTTTGTAGATAAGTCTCTTGTGGGTCACCCTGGTGCTGATTAGATTTTGGTATGATTCGGAAATAAAATAACCTGCCTTTTTTTGCAAAATGGCCCTCAAAATCGACAAAATCTAAAATAAAAAATTGCGTATGCTGAAATATATCCATTAAATGCTTGTTTTATACGTAATTTTTAACGAAGAAAAGAATAAGATCAACCCCATTACACTAGGTCTAGCCGTTCTCGAGATATTTTCGTTTTTTCGCTACGCCACCTTTGAAAATGAGTCCAGTTACCAAATGAGAACGAAAATTGAATTAATAGTGAATTCAATTTAATTAAAAGAGAATGTATATATAAGTCTGCAGAGAGAGGCATGTGCTGCCCACATCAGATTTTTTTTTTTATTTAGCATTAACTTAAATTAACTTTCAGAATGCGTCGTATAAAAATTATTAACATTCTTACAACTAATTAATACTTATATTAAAATCAATTGTAATTATTATATATTAATATTGGTGTACAGTAGCTGTATGGATATTAATAATCAGCTCTTAGCTTGCAAATATATATATGCAATTATTTGCTAATTTATATGAATTGAAATATATAACAGTAAATATAATGCTTTATAATTGCTAATGATTAATCGTGTTTTTGGTGAACAACTAACTCCTTTAAGGCTGTTGAGTCCATCCTTGGATTTCCCTCCAGCCCGTCTTCAATTTCGTCCCTGAATATGGCACAGAGTAACTTCGAAATACTAACAATGTAATCAGTCCCCTGCAATTGTAACTCCCCCCCCCACACACACACACACCGCTGAATGTTTCAGAATGCGCGGATCTGCATGGCATATATTACTGCTATAGTCGTAGAATACTTATACAGAACAAAACAAGAAAGATCAATCATGCATAAGCATTGATTATGAAACACTTTCCAACTGAAATGTAATTTCATTTAAAAATTTCTAAAATGTGATTCATTCAGTGGTAATATCTTTTACATTATCACAGTACTACAGTAATTTATTATACTTAAATATTTAAAACTGTATCGAAATATAAATCATCTGATTCTTTATGCAAAATCAATGAATATTTCATTCATATAACTTGTATTTCAGACTCCAGAGCTAAATAATTTTGTGTGAAAAAAATTCAGCAATTCTTATGTAATTCATCTTACAATCGCTTGAGATATTTGCATTCTGCATATGTTAAAATTAGGCTTCCTTGAAGAAATAATAAAAGTTTAGGGATCATTTAAAATCACAACTATTGTAATTGCATAGGCACGGAATTTAGATACACAGATAATACACAGATAATATATATGTGTATGTGTATGTACTCAAAGTATTGGAATCGTGCCGAAGATCGGAACTCGAATTTTCAAAGGATCTACACGTTTTGGGACTTCTAGAACACGAAAAAACTACTTTTAGGAAGACGTCTGTGTGTGTAAGGGTGTATCTGTGTATGTTTCTGTGTGTCTGTGTGGATATTACATCCACTCTAATTGAAAAACTAATGGACCGAATTTCATACAATTTGGTAGGTATGTTTTTTGTGGGAAATCCTGATGTTCATTAGATTATAGTACGATTCGCTATAAAAGAATCTGCCTTCTTTGCGAAATGGCCGCAGAAATTGCCTTTATCCACTCTAGCTAAAAACTAATGAACCAATTTTAACAAAATTTGGAGTATAATATTTCAATAACCTACAAGTGATTTATATACCAAATTTAACAAAATTTTGTATATAAATCATTTGTAGGTTATTCTACTACGATTCGGGAAAAAGGAACGGGCTATTTTTGCGAAATGGCCAGCAAAAATCGTTATATATAAAAATAAAAGACTACGTGTGCTCAATTATATCAATTAAATTCCTATTTTATATGTGATTTTTGACAACAAAAAGAATAAGACTAACCCCATTACTCTAGGACTAGCCGTTCTTGAGATATTCTAGTTTTTTCGCGTTTTCGCTACGCCACCTTTGACAATAAGTCCAGCTATCAAATGAGAACCAAATTTAAGTTTAACGTGTAAATTCAATGTCATTTAAAATACTTATGTTGTGCAGATAAACTCAAATTATCATTGAATAAATAAAGAGAACGAATATGAGTCTGCAGAGAAAGACATGTGCTGTCCACATCAGAATTTTTAACAATATTACACCAATGATTTATAGAAGTGAACGGGGATTATTTTCAGGCCATTTCGAAAAAAATGTATGATCTATATTTAAAGATCCATCAAATTTTTGTCGAATAAAATGTTCAACAAATTTAAGCTGTGTACCAAATTTTAACTCTCTAGGACGTAGGAAAGTGCATTTAAAATGCCATCAATTAAATTTATCAAGAAGAGTTATATAAAATTTAAAAAAAATGAAAAATTGTTATCTACCAAATTTATTTTAAAATATGAAGCCACTCCCATATGCAAAACGTTTAAACAAATGGAGAGATATTTATTATAAAATATCTCTCTCTTTTCTTTCTGGGAGATATCCCAAAGTCAGAATTTAATTGAATTTGTTTTTTTCCCTATATTAAATAATTTTTTTAATTAAAAAACTACTTAACATATTTTACTGAATTTTTTTTATATATTCTATGGGATAATGTGAATATTTCCTAAAAATTTCGAAGCAATTCGTGAATTTTAAATTTACTTAAAAAATGTTTGAAAAATTAGGTCCCATAGGGTTCAATGTATTTCATTTTTTCAACCCGGGTTCAATAAAAAACTAATTGGGTGATATTATTTATTTATATTCCCATAGGTCCTACAGACCGTCTGAACAACATACTAAAATTTCATTTTGATAAACTCATTTTTACGGCAGTTATCGTGCTAACGGACAGACAGACAGACAGACAGACAGAATGAACAAAGTCATAAACACTTTTCAACTTTGTTGTAAAGTGTTAATAAAAACAATAGGCTAAGCAGGCATATCGGAATTTCATGGAATCTGCGACACTAGTAGCGCCATCTATTGTGTTTTTTGAATACAAAAATGTGGTTGTTTCGTTTTAATTGGTTTCACTGGGTTTAATATGTCCGATAGAGAGAAAAGAAAGAGAGGAAATATAGCATCAGAAATCATAATAACTTTATTCAAAAGTATTATAATGAAATAGTGAAAAATGAAGAAACGTATGGGGGGCTTTTCCAAAAAGTTATCCTTATATACTATGGAAAAAATTAGTAAAAGTAATTTGAATACTAGAATTCTCGTAAAATTCCTTAATGAGAAAGGTAGTAGTCGAAAAATATACTTAGTAACTGAAAAGTGAAGTTAAAGATCCGGGTCATTAAATTTAGGAACCTATTTCCCTCAAATCTATTTCTTGGACGAGTGTAAAGAACATTTTTTACATTTTCCAACATAGTTGCAAAGTGTTGGTCTTTATTTTATTCTGTCTGTTTGTTTGTCAGTTCGCACGATAACTGCCGTAAAAAGGACTTTATTAAAATAAAACTTTAGTATGTTGTTGCGACGGTCGCTGAGACATTTGGGATTGAAAATGAATATTATCACCCAGTTAGTTTCGGATCAACTCAGGTTGAAAAAATGAAAACCCATAAAACATAATTTTTCAAAATGTTTTTAAACGAACTTAAAATTCACAAAACCATTCGAAAATTTTAGAAAATATTAAAATTATCATGTAAAATTTGTAAAAAAATAAAATCAGCAAAATATGTTGTGTAGTTTTTCAAATAAAAATTGATATAATAATTACAACCATATTAAAAAAGAGATCTTATTTCATAATGAAAAATATGGTGTCTATTTTTTTCTCTGTGTAAAAATCGTGATGTTTAAAGGTCGTTTAAATTTATATTAACGTTGTATACGTCCTAAAACCGCTTTAATTTTGCGTATTATCTGTGTATCTAAACTATGTGCCAACGCAATTACAATATTTTCGATTTTAAATAATCACTAAACTTTGATTTTTCCTAAAATGAAGCCTAATTTCTGTAGCATGAAGAATGAAACAAATCAAGCGATTATAAGATGAGTAGTATAAGAATTGCTGACGTTTTTTCAATCAAAATTATTTAGCTCTGGAGTCTGGAATATAAGTGATGTGAATGAAATATTCATTGATTTTACATAGCGAAGCAGAGGATAGGTTTTTTTTTGTTTCCAAATTTTAAGTTTCTAAGTATAATAAATGCTTGCAGTACTGTGATAATATAAAAATATTAGTGCTGAATGTATTGCATTTTAGAGACGTTTAAATAAAATTGCATTTCAGTTGGAAAATGTTTCATAATCAATGCTTTATGCATGATTGATATTTTTTTTTCCTTTTTTTAATCAGGGCAAATGTTTTCTTGAGATGCAAAGAGATTATGCAAAATATATTTTAGAATTAAATAATGAGTATTTTTTATAAATAAATTATCGTATAACTTTCTCTACTTGTAAGACAATCCCCCCTCGTTTAATTTAACAGCGAAAACGATGAAAAAACTTTAAAATTAACACTTAATTTCTGTATAATTTCGATATTTTAAATTATTAAGTATGACCATTTTTGATCTTCATCAATATACAATTAATATGTGTTTATTTAAAAATTACATAAATTTATTTACATTTCATGTTCTTAATGTACAAAATACATGCATGTATATTTCGCTTTTATATTTTCACGTTTGTTGCTTTGAATTGTATGGCAAATACGATTTGAAATGTTGATTATAAAATACGCTGGCACAGCTCAATCTAATAATGAGGTACAAGCCCCATATCCGCAATATTTTTTGTATCATTAAAGAAGAGAGATCATTCATACTCTGAGAAAAATACTTAGAATATGATAATAAATTTTCCTTTCTGGAGTGTGTTCAAACGATTTACATTTGAATAATTTCATTTTCACGCAATATAATCAGCTTTAATTACCTTCTTTCAAAATTCACAGTTGGATATTTTTCCATTTGTCATTAGGTAGACTCATTATTGGGATAAACTAATGAACTTCACAGCAGAAGCAAGGGCTTAATGTTTTACATGATTTAGCAGGTGTAAGTATATTTAGTTATTTCTTTTGATGATTATCTTACACCGAAGACGATTTAATTATACATGCACTCATCACATTCTGATGTTGAACGCCTTTAACAATATTTTATGTTTTTATGATTTAGAGATTTATATTTAGTGATTTATTGCCTCAGCAAGTTGATACTGATTTTCCATAGAATAAACGGTATGGCTTACTTGTGAAATATAATTCATTGCAATATTTTACACTAGAAAATGTACCCGACGTTGCTCGGGGTTCAAAGAAGTTATTCAGTAAACTCATCTATAAAATTTTTCAAAAGACGTGAGGGCTGATTTCGTTTAAATTAATCCTTACTGTAAATTCTCCTCCCCGGGAAGGGGCACTCTTACAGAGTGGTGCACGAAATTTATCTACTTATAGCTCTGTTCGTCCTTTCCTGGGGTTACGCAAATCTGCTGAATGTTCCCAAGAAGTAGGCTTCAAGAAACTATTCGTAGTCGATGGAGTCTAGTCTCCTTGGATCCTCCATCTGGCTGACTTTGCTCCCCTGATCGCGGTCTCACTTGATTATGTAAGTGTATATAACCCTTTGGCCTTCCATCCCCCAGTTGGGGCAAACCATGCAAGATCATCCAGAGACTCTGGCTAACCTATTCCTACTGTAATATGTGGGCAACACTGGTTACAAAGTACATTTTGAATAATCGGACTTCTGCGGGTTTCAGTAGAACACTGACAGACAATGGTCTCGTTGTTGGTGACGAAAAAGGTTGATTCTTGCCTTTGGAACCGGTCGACACTAATATTTTGTGTTGTATGTTATTCCTAACAAAGTTATTATAATCTTATTATATTAGTAGTAGTTTGAGATAGAGACATGTATGTGTCGGTTTTGATATAACCTTCATCAAGGCAAATTGTTTACACAAAAGCACAGCAAATATCCAAATTGGCGTACAGCGTTGGATTCATGTTTCTAAATGATATTCAGTAGGTTTTAAATATCTAACATATGTTTTCAATTTTCTGCCGTTTACAATTAGTAACCCCGTTTACGCATTTACCCAGTTAGCCTCATGTAAAACATGATAAGGTATATGCTTTGAAAATAAGCTTTTCAGATTGACGCGCAACCCGTCCGTAGATTGAAAAGTAAAGGAAATAATAAAAGTAAAATAATTAATTCAAAAAACCTTTGTTAGAAATAGTAACTACCCACCATGGATTAGTCGTAGAACAGTCCGCAATATCAGGCTTAAGTACACGTTTAGTAGGAATTATGGACAGCGCGGTTTGGCTGATGGTATTCTACAATATAAATTCTATAGTACTAAATTAAGATTAATATAATTGAGGAATATAAATTTTATGGGGAAAACTGGTAAAAGAGTGTACACAACTGATGTTCAAGGATTGTAGATGAATTATTGTTCTAAATTTTGTAGAAGTGACACATACTGTCAAAGCTCCGGCCGTCCAAACAGTTGCCTTACACCTTTCTGGTAGGTCGGACGGTCTGGGTCTCAACATACTGTCAAAGCCCTGTGTGGCCGGGGGCTTTGACAGTGACACATACTGTCAAAGCCCCCGGCCACACAGAAAGCTACCATTAGCCTATGGGTTGGTCGTGTGGTCTGGGTTTTCTACATACTGTCAAAGCCCGGCCACACAGAAAGCTACCATTAGCCTTTGGGTTGGTCGTGTGGTCTGGGTTTTCTACATACTGTCAAAGAATAGCCTCCCCCACTGGGTTCCGGTCTAAATTGGGTGGCATTTCCCGACCGTCCAAACAGTTACCTTACACCTTTCTGGTAGGTCGGACGGTCTGGGTTTCAACAACAACATACTGTCAAAGATTAATCTTTATTAATTACAGTCACAACATTTTAACGGTAATATTATATGAAAAGAAGCGCATTGGAAAATCAAAAATAACTGATATTGCGCACTCTTAGACTATATGTTGCGTAAGAGTGGGCAGCTTCCCGTCTAAGTGTGAGCAGTGCGTTCGCTAGTTCAGTATCAATATTTCCAAAAATATGTCGGCTAAGTATCGTACATGATTACTTAAAATACTATTATTAATTTTACGATTTTAGGCCTTCAGTTACTTATCCCAAATCCCTAATAAAAATACCCATTTCATAAGATGAACAAGCTTTGGATCACTCTCCACATGACTTGCACTAAATGCAGTCCTGTGATGGCCGATCAATATAAATATCCCCACAGTCCTGACACACTGATTTGGTAGCCTAGACCAAAGCCTTGCTAAAACTTGGCTGATAGTCGGTAAATTTGAGATCTCTGAGTTTCATCGGTTTGCGAGAAACGGAAGCTGTTTGCTCCACAGTATGACTAAATTGATTTTTAAATGGGTTTGGGGTCATTCGCTCTAATTTTCTACTATTTCTACTATATCAAGACTGAGATGAGACTATAGCTCCTAAAATTCAAGCTAATCTATTTCTAGAACACTATGCCAAGGGGAAAACACAAGAGACGAAAATCAGGCAGGAAATCACCAACCAAATGAGTCATCTAGAGATAACAAAAATAGAGATGAACACAGAGATAAAAAACCTAAAAGACAAGACCACCAGGTCCAGACAGGATATAATCCAAAGCCTTAAAATATAGTACACCGTACATTAAAAATTGGATACGAATTGTTGGAATGTTATTAAAAACCCATCTTTGAAACAATCAGATGTTCCTAAAATTCGGAAAAGTAATATTATTGTTCCAATCTACAAAAACGGCAAAAATAAAGGCAAATTTAGTAGCTATCGACCTATCGCTCTCACATCATAAATCGCCAAGGTCATGGAATAAATTTTACTAAGTAGACTGGAATGGTGGGAGACTAACAATAACTTTCTTCCCGATCATATTTATGGTTTTCGCGTGAAAACAGGCTAACAGTCTTTTCGACATCGCGCAACTCATAAAGCAAGAGAGAGGATCGCAAAACCATGTGATCCTTTTATCTTTTGATAAAAAGGGAGCAGAAGCCTACGACAATGTGAACATCAAATATTTGCTACAAAAATTAAAAGGGAAGGAATGTGATGAATACATGATTTGATGAACAAATAACTTTCTTACCGATCGGGAAATTAAAGTAAAATGGCGAGGAGTAGAAACCGGGAACAAAACAAGAACTATTGGTTTACCTCTGGGGGCTGTGCTCTTCCCATTTTTATTTAACATATACACAAGTGAAATAGAAGATGAGTTGGGAGAAAACGGGAAAACATTCGGATATGCAGCCGACGCAACAGTGAAAAAAGGAAAATAAAGCATCGAAAACTAAGGCAAGTCATTAAAAAGCTGCAGTAATATCCTCGAAAATACCGCAATGCGTTTAGCATTAGGCGTTCTAACGGTGACTATTGCAGAAGCAATGCGGATAGGGGTAGAAATACCAGAAAACGAACTGTGAAAAAATCTTACTCAAAGAAGAACTTATGAGGGGGAAATATAGTTCATTCAAACAATTCAACAACAGTTGCAAATAATAAGACTGAACCTGAAACGGCCAAGGAAAACTGTAGACAACCTAACACTTATAAAAAAAGAAAATCTAGGTGCGAGAGTGAACTACTTCCCTGATCCAGATCCACCTTGGGATGAACAGAATTTGGACATAAACATTGACAAATTCGATTTTCAACAAAATTCTGCAGGGGAAGTACTAATTCTATTCTGCAATTTTAAAAAAGTAGAAGTGACAACGCAATGGATCGAAACAGACGGATCCAAAAGCATATAAGGATAAGGCTTCGGTATATACCAAAACGAACAAATCAAGAGAAGTATTCGCCTCCCCAAAATATACTACATTGAACACGCAGCAAGAATGCATGCAGTCGACTACTTAATAGACGAAAAAAAATATACGATCATCTCTGCCAGCAAAAGTGTCTTAGGAGCCCTTGGAAAAGGCAACAAAAAGCTGAAGATCTTATCAAATATACAAGAGCCAGAATAAAACAAAATAAAACAAGAAAGACCAATCATGCATAAAGTATTGATTATGAAACACTTTCCAACTGAAAGACAATTTTATTTGAACATCCCTCAAATGCGATAAATTTAGCGGTGATATTTTAAAATTATCACAATAATACAATAAGTTATTATATTTGAAAACTTCATCGAAAACAAATGAATTTTATTCATATAACGTCACCGAAATATAAATCGGCTGGCTCTCTACATAAAAGCAGTGAATATTTCATTCATAATTTTTTTCTTAATCCTTTCATTCAGCGACGATATTTTTAAAACTATCACAATACTACAATAATTTATTTTACTTAAAAACTTAAAACCATTGAGATAAAAGAACTTTCTAACTCCATGTTTTAAACTTCATAAAAGAAGCAACACTGTAAACTCGTCTGCTTCTCTGTTTAAAATCAATGAATATTTCATTTATATCTACAATGCTGCAGACTCCAGCTGTGAAAAGCTCTTACTCAAAGAAGAACTCATAAGGGAAAACTTAGGTTTCATTAAAACAATTCAAAAATAGTTTCAAATAATAAGACTAAGTAACTTGAAGTGGCAAAAGAAAACTGCGGACAACATAATACATCTTATCCAAGCCAAGGCGATATATTTCGGAGCTCCTTTACGTCAGCACTTATCCCCACATCGAAAATAAGTAATTGTCCAATTTTGTATATTTCACATAATTGTAGGTCTTTCCTCATTCCTGTACAGGATGTAAATAGAGTGGTATTGCCGATGTTGCTGGATGGTGTTGTTGTCTTGGGATCGCCCAACTGCTCAGAAAGGGTAAAAGAGGGGACGGGGCGAAAGGAAAGCTCTAACTAGGTAGTATATACATTAGTCCAAAGTTTAATTAAGATTAAAGGATTGCGAGAAATCATAAGAATTTAAATTAAGTTAAACATTAAAATTTAAGGGGAAATTAAATGCGAATTGCAAGCGGGTTGTCGTCAAAAACAGCTAGCTAAAACGCAATCGTGTCATATCAGTGGATATTGAACTAATGACGAACAGACGCAGCTGTGGCGCCATCTATTGTCGTCATTCAGATCGAATTCAGCTCAGGTGACACCGGATTGTGGAGACGCAGATCTCGGCTTTTTCCAGGGGATATTTAATAGACCAACCAAGAGGTTGCGGGGACGGCGCATCCCTAGATAACTAAGGGAAGTGTTGTCTTAGTTTTACTCTGCGTCTCTCACACATGGTTTGCTTGAATTCTTCCTGTAGAAATTTCGAGTGAAGAGACATACTCGCGCAAGAGACTTCGAGGATATGGTGAACGACTTCGTTTTGCACAAATCGAGGAGCATTTACAATGCATCGTAATGCTTTGTTTTGGAATACTTGAAATTTCCCAATGTGTGTTTTTGCAGCCTATCCCTAGACGGGACAGGAACGTAGCTGCAATGATTTGTTGTAAGCAATAAGCTTATTAAGGGTTGACAGATGGGGTTTTCTACCGAGAAATGGGATAAGAGTGGAATGAGATTTATTTACATTTTGAAGTTTATTTTCAAAATGCTCTGAAAATAGCATATGGTCGACGAGAGTGACTTCCAAGTATTTTACAAAGTGTCGAAAAAGAATGGGCCCGTTAAAAATTTTTAAGGTGAATGTACGGCTAAGTTCTCGGTAGTTGGGTTTGAATATGCACACTGCACTCTTGGAGGTGTTAATTTTGATTCTCCAGGTCACGAACCAGTGCTCAAGGCTATGATTTATGTAACTTTGTAGTGTATTGCTAGTGTTGTGTGGGGTGCAACTTTTAGAAATCAGTGCTGTGTTATCTGCAACGACGGTCAGCTTAACTTGGGATATTTTCGGTAAGTCGTTGAAAAGCAATGGGCTGAGATTTCCACCTTGTGGTAATACAACTTATAAAGGAAGAAAATGTAGATGCGATCATGAACTATCTCTTTTCTCCTGTTCCACCTTGGGACGATCAGAATTTGGATATAAACATTGACAAATTTGATTTCAATAAAGCTCCAGCAGCGGAAGCACCGATTCTATTCAGCAATTTTAAAAACGAAGAAGAAGGGAAAACGCAATGGATCGGAACAGATGGGTCCTAAAGCACAAAAGGAACGGGTTCGGTATGTACTAAAACGAACAAACCACAAGAAGCATTCGTCTCCCCAAAATATGCTCCATATTTACCTCAGAACTCACAGCAATAATGTATGTAGTTGATTACCTAATAGACGAAGGAAAATATACGATCATCTCTGATAGCAAAAGTGCCAAAGAAACCCATGCAAATGACAAAAGAGCAGAAGACCTTATCGAAAAACCAAGAAAAAATGAAAACAAAATTAAAAAAAGGCAAAAATCAAACTTACATGGGTACCAGTGTACTTCGTAATTCACCAGAGGGAACGAACAGATGAACAGGGAAAAAATACCGCTAAAAATACGCAATGCCCTACTTTGGGAATCCATTCAGATATAAAGAAACTGTTAAAACATAGACAGAAAACAGGTTGGGATCGAAAATGGGAAAACTCGAAATTGCCTTCAAAATTCTCATATACAGTGACCGCCGGTTATAAGATTCAGTGGTTATAAGAAACAGCCGTTTATAAGACTCAAAACGACAGAAACAAATACAAACTTCGTTTTAACATTAAAATTGTGTCGCTTATAAGAAACACGATTCCGCTTATAAGAAACAGTTTTCTACAGAAAATTTGTTGATTTCCTTGCGACGCTGGTGTAAAAAAAAAAAAATCGATTTGTTTAAGGTTAACTGAAGGACGAGTTGTTATCTCTTGTCTCTGGGCGTACGGGGAGGGGGTGGGAGTTTGCTATGTAACAAAGGATGACAGAGGATTTCTCCGCAGAAAGACTTGGGGAGTACAACCCCAAACCAGTAAGAAACGAGCTTTAATCTTTTGGCAGTTAAGGAAACGTACTGATAAGGAAAGGCATCTTTGCTTATGCACTCAAATAAGATTCGTACAGCTTTAGTTAGTCATTTTATGTTTTGCTAGTGAAGCATGTCGCAAACCCTTACTTTGCTTGAAAAGCAAAGTTTACTTAAAAAGTATGATTCTCCACCTCCGTGTAGTCAATAAGCAAGAAAACAACCTTGCTTGATGCTATCCATATGATCGCAGGCGCATGGAAAAAAGTTTCTGACATATGCATTTTTAATTGCTTCCGTAAAGCAGGATTTTTGAAAAATAATGTTGCCATACCAGCAGAAGATGAAGAAGAATTTAAAGCACCTTTCGAAGAATGGATTCACATCGACGAAAATTTACAAACATCTGAAGAAAACAATGATGATGACATAGTGCGGAAATTCAGAATGTTTGCAATGAAGAAGAAAATGAAGACGACGTTCCACAAGAAGAAAATTTTCCTACAGCCAAACAGTCGCGAGAAGCCCTAACTATAATTAGAAAAACTCTTGAACACAGAGGGGCATCAGAAAAAGTTTATGGACTGTTTTATGATTTAGAAATGGATGTACGTAAACTAATCACAGACTCGTTAGCACAAACAATACTGGATAAGTTTTTTGCTATTCTTCAGTAATAGATTACGGTATGTATGAAAATGTACTATGCTCTTATACATAAATGAACGACCTATGAGTTTTACTTTTTATTCTTATTTAACTGCATACTATATGCATATAGATAATAATTTAAGTTGTAAGGCTTAATTTGTAAAATGAGAAATATTTTTGAATGCAAAACTTAATTTACAAATGTATTATGTACGTACTAATATTTTACTTATATACATTTATCTTTTAAATTCTGTAAAACTGTGTTCAATAGTTAGTATTTACAATGGAAGAACGATATTTAAAAAATTTCCGGATTTAAGAAACAACTGCTTATAAGAAACAAAACGAGCGAAACGAACGTGTTTCTTATAAGCGGCGGTCACTGTATAAACCTGTTTAGTAAAACATCTTACAAAACAGTCAAATCAAGAAAAGTTGCCACTACTCTTAAGAAACTCCGGACTAAATTTTGCATCACCAGCAGTGTAAATGCTAAATGGGGACCCAGTATTTACCCAATGAAAAACCAGAACCAAGTTCCTGAAACCCTTGAACATTTGATTCAGATCTGTCCTCAATACAGTGAAATATGGAGAAAGCACGATGAAAATGTCAAAAAATTAAAAAAAATCTGGACACTATTCTTGATCAAAGTCTAGATATTTTTAACTTCTATGATCCTGCCAGCGTAGCTAAAAAATACCTTGTGGAATTCATGTGTGATATGGAATGATGCAAATCGGCCCTTTCGATGTAGAAAAATTTTGAATCTTTTACTAATTTTAAGGAATCCTTTCGCTTCAGTGCATTAATTCATATTTAACCAATTAATAAGTGTCTATGGAATCATGCTTTCACCAACTTACTTGGGTAGCTAAAGCGTGTTCAACAAGTTGCCGTAAAGTCCACTTCACGAAAGTCAAGGAATAAAAAACAAAAAAGATCAATCATGCATAAAGCATTGATTATGAAACACTTTCCAACTTCAATGCAATTTTATTTAAACATCTCTAAAATGCGATACCTTCCTCGGTATTATTTTTAAAATTATCATAATACTGCAGTAATTTATTATATTTGAAAACTTCATCGAAAACAAATGACCTTTATTCAAATGACGTCATCGAAATATAAATCGCTTGGCTCTCTATATAAAAGCAGCATTTCAATCATAAACTTTTTTCCTTTCATTTCATTCATCACGATACTGTAATAATTTATTTTATTTAAAACCTAAAACCATGGAGATACAAGTAATTTAATTCTATGCTTAAAATTTCGTCGAAAAAATCGTCTGCTTCTCTATGTAAAATCAATGAATGTTTCATTCATATCAGCTATATTGTAGACTCTGAGATAAATAATTTTGCGTTAAAGAAATGCGGCAATTCTTCTACAGCTCATTCTACATCTTTTAGTGTTTACTTTCTCCGTAAGTCAAAGTTAGGCTTCGTTGTAGAAATAATCTAAGTTTGATGATCAACCTCAAATATATTGTAATTGCGTTGTTTCAGAATGTAGATTTATAAAATGTAAGCAAAAATAAAGCGGTTTTAGGGCGGACACAACACTAAATATAAATAAAAAAAGAAGATGCATGCTATATTTTACTTTGAAGTGGGGCTCGTGATCTCTTCATATAATGGTAACGTTATCTCTTCATATAGAGGGTGTAATTATTATTCTAATTTTTATTTAACAAACTTCTAAATATATTTTGCTGACAATTTTTTTTATGTATTTTATGGGTTAATTTGAATACTTCTTAAAGCTTTCGCAGCAATTTGTGATTTTTAAATTCGCTTAAAAAATGTTTGATAAATCAGGTCCCATAGGGTTCAATGTATTTCATTGTTTTCAACCCGGGTTTATTCCATAACTAATTAGGTGATATTATTCATTTGTATTCCCATAGGTCCCACAGACCGTCTGAATAACATACTAAAATTTCATTTTGATAAAGTCATTTTTACGGCAGATATCGTGCTAACGGACAGACAGACAGACAGAATGAACAAAGTCATAAACACTTTTCAACTATGTTGTAAAGTGTTCAAAAGCATTTTCAGCAAGCTGCCGTAAAGCCTTCTTCAGAAAGGTGAAGGGGAAAAAAGTTTTGGAAGTACAAAGGGAAAATTAAGAGTTTATCGAGTTTGGCGAATTACGTTTTTCCTCCCATGTCTTCCGTGGGGAGGGCTGTAGTTGAATACGAAGATAATCATAAACTGTATAAAAATATTGAATTATTATAAAATATAAAAATAATCCTCTGCATTAACTGTAAATTAAAAAATTTCAAGAGCGGTTGGTTATGTACCAATAGACTTAATTAAGGAAATGTTATATATGAATTTTATGTGCTTAACAATACCCGATTTATTGCTTGAAGAATGTTAGAACAAAAAATTCCGAGATTTATAAATTTTTGCGAACGAAATTCCAAGATTTGGATTTTTCTTATCATTTATAGTCCCACTTGTATGCCGAAGTTCAGAGCTGTGAAATTCAATACTTAGTCGATCTCGCTCAGTTATATGGTATATATATCGAATTAATATTACGAAGTTTTTATAGGAAGATGGGGCTCGTTTATAATAAATATATAGCTTACAGTGTTTAGGTTCAAGATTTCTGAGATTGCACTCCTGATTGGAAAACAATCGGCACTCATGAATTCTAATGCAATTTTCGTTTGAAGCAATTTTAGAGATTTTACGGAAAGAAAATTACAAGCCACGTGAAAGGACTGAAATTATCAGTTCCCACAGAAGTTAGCAGGAATTTTGGCATATAGAATGTTTCTTGCTGCCATTGCAGATATCAATTATTCCTTAATGACCAGCGCATAATAAATGCAAAATCGGTTCACAGACATAGATATTTGCAATGAATATGTTTAATGTATGATATTTGTACCATGTTTTAGGTTATTTGCAAGGAATGTTAAAATCTGTTAAGTGGAACTCCAGATCAATAGAATCTTTATGTTGTAAATGGCGCTAAAGCAACTTGATATTGAGGAATAGCTAAGCAGTGTAACAATGGATCTGAACCCCATTGTCATTTTTCCTTGCTATAATTGTCTTTGGTGCATTACGTAGAAAATTACTTTCTGTTGGCTTAGATGCTTTATCAAGAGATGACTACTTGAGAAAACTTACAACGCACATATACAGAGAAAATTGACACGACTCTAGTTATTTGATTGGATAAAACAGAATACAACAAAAGTAATATTTTATGACATAACATTATAAATTAGGATTATGCAGAAGAATGATTCCATAAAATTCGGTTTCAAAATACAATTCGCATTCAGGGAACACTAAAAATGCATGCAATTACTCCACTTTCTAAAAATAAAGCACTTGTTTCAAAATATATTCATTTTAAGAAAAGGTCGTAGAGGAAAATAATATTAATGCAGAAATAGAGTTAGAATTTAAAGAAAGAAATGGCTTTGTCACATGTTTATTTACAAAAGTGATTAGGATGTGTTATAAAAATATGCGATTCAGAAGTTGTTAAAATAAGTTTATTTTACCCATCTGTATATTTACAATATTTTCTTTATCCTCAGAAGTCATGCTTGAATTCTTCCTGTAGAAATTTCGAGTGAAGAGACATACTCGCGCAAGAGACTTCGAGGATATGGTGAACGACTTCGTTTTGAACAAATCGAGGAGCATTTACAATGCATCGTAATGCTTTGTTTTGGAATACTTGAAATTTCCCAATGTGTGTTTTTGCAGCCTATCCCTAGACGGGACAGGAATACAGGAACGTAGCTGCAATGATTTGTTGTAAGCAATAAGCTTATTAAGGGTTGACAGATGGGGTTTTCTACCGAGAAATGGGATAAGAGTGGAATGAGATTTATTTACATTTTGAAATCTGTTAAGTGGAACTCCAGATCAATAGAATCTTTATGTTGTAAATGGCGCTAAAGCAACTTGATATTGAGGAATAGCTAAGCAGTGTAACAATGGATCTGAACCCCATTGTCATTTTTCCTTGCTATAATTGTCTTTGGTGCATTACGTAGAAAATTACTTTCTGTTGGCTTAGATGCTTTATCAAGAGATGACTACTTGAGAAAACTTACAACGCACATATACAGAGAAAATTGACACGACTCTAGTTATTTGATTGGATAAAACAGAATACAACAAAAGTAATATTTTATGACATAACATTATAAATTAGGATTATGCAGAAGAATGATTCCATAAAATTCGGTTTCAAAATACAATTCGCATTCAGGGAACACTAAAAATGCATGCAATTACTCCACTTTCTAAAAATAAAGCACTTGTTTCAAAATATATTCATTTTAAGAAAAGGTCGTAGAGGAAAATAATATTAATGCAGAAATAGAGTTAGAATTTAAAGAAAGAAATGGCTTTGTCACATGTTTATTTACAAAAGTGATTAGGATGTGTTATAAAAATATGCGATTCAGAAGTTGTTAAAATAAGTTTATTTTACCCATCTGTATATTTACAATATTTTCTTTATCCTCAGAAGTCATGCTTGAATTCTTCCTGTAGAAATTTCGAGTGAAGAGACATACTCGCGCAAGAGACTTCGAGGATATGGTGAACGACTTCGTTTTGCACAAATCGAGGAGCATTTACAATGCATCGTAATGCTTTGTTTTGGAATACTTGAAATTTCCCAATTTGTGTTTTTGCAGCCTATCCCTAGACGGGACAGGAATACAGGAACGTAGCTGCAATGATTTGTTGTAAGCAATAAGCTTATTAAGGGTTGACAGATGGGGTTTTCTACCGAGAAATGGGATAAGAGTGGAATGAGATTTATTTACATTTTGAAGTTTATTTTCAAAATGCTCTGAAAATAGCATATGGTCGACGAGAGTGACTTCCAAGTATTTTACAAAGTGTCGAAAAAGAATGGGCCCGTTAAAAATTTTTAAGGTGAATGTACGGCTAAGTTCTCGGTAGTTGGGTTTGAATATGCACACTGCACTCTTGGAGGTGTTAATTTTGATTCTCCAGGTCACGAACCAGTGCTCAAGGCTATGATTTATGTAACTTTGTAGTGTATTGCTAGTGTTGTGTGGGGTGCAACTTTTAGAAATCAGTGCTGTGTTATCTGCAACGACGGTCAGCTTAACTTGGGATATTTTCGGTAAGTCGTTGAAAAGCAATGGGCTGAGATTTCCACCTTGTGGTAATACAACTTATAAAGGAAGAAAATGTAGATGCGATCATGAACTATCTCTTTTCTCCTGTTCCACCTTGGGACGATCAGAATTTGGATATAAACATTGACAAATTTGATTTCAATAAAGCTCCAGCAGCGGAAGCACCGATTCTATTCAGCAATTTTAAAAACGAAGAAGAAGGGAAAACGCAATGGATCGGAACAGATGGGTCCTAAAGCACAAAAGGAACGGGTTCGGTATGTACCAAAACGAACAAACCACAAGAAGCATTCGTCTCCCCAAAATATGCTCCATATTTACCTCAGAACTCACAGCAATAATGTATGTAGTTGATTACCTAATAGACGAAGGAAAATATACGATCATCTCTGATAGCAAAAGTGCCAAAGAAACCCATGCAAATGACAAAAGAGCAGAAGACCTTATCGAAAAACCAAGAAAAAATGAAAACAAAATTAAAAAAAAGCAAAAATCAAACTTACATGGGTACCAGTGTACTTCGTAATTCACCAGAGGGAACGAACAGATGAACAGGGAAAAAATACCGCTAAAAATACGCAATGCCCTACTTTGGGAATCCATTCAGATATAAAGAAACTGTTAAAACATAGACAGAAAACAGGTTGGGATCGAAAATGGGAAAACTCGAAATTGCCTTCAAAATTCTCATATATAAACCTGTTTAGTAAAACATCTTACAAAACAGTCAAATCAAGAAAAGTTGCCACTACTCTTAAGAAACTCCGGACTAAATTTTGCATCACCAGCAGTGTAAATGCTAAATGGGGACCCAGTATTTACCCAATGAAAAACCAGAACCAAGTTCCTGAAACCCTTGAACATTTGATTCAGATCTGTCCTCAATACAGTGAAATATGGAGAAAGCACGATGAAAATGTCAAAAAATTAAAAAAAATCTGGACACTATTCTTGATCAAAGTCTAGATATTTTTAACTTCTATGATCCTGCCAGCGTAGCTAAAAAATACCTTGTGGAATTCATGTGTGATATGGAATGATGCAAATCGGCCCTTTCGATGTAGAAAAATTTTGAATCTTTTACTAATTTTAAGGAATCCTTTCGCTTCAGTGCATTAATTCATATTTAACCAATTAATAAGTGTCTATGGAATCATGCTTTCACCAACTTACTTGGGTAGCTAAAGCGTGTTCAACAAGTTGCCGTAAAGTCCACTTCACGAAAGTCAAGGAATAAAAAACAAAAAAGATCAATCATGCATAAAGCATTGATTATGAAACACTTTCCAACTTCAATGCAATTTTATTTAAACATCTCTAAAATGCGATACCTTCCTCGGTATTATTTTTAAAATTATCATAATACTGCAGTAATTTATTATATTTGAAAACTTCATCGAAAACAAATGACCTTTATTCAAATGACGTCATCGAAATATAAATCGCTTGGCTCTCTATATAAAAGCAGCATTTCAATCATAAACTTTTTTCCTTTCATTTCATTCATCACGATACTGTAATAATTTATTTTATTTAAAACCTAAAACCATGGAGATACAAGTAATTTAATTCTATGCTTAAAATTTCGTCGAAAAAATCGTCTGCTTCTCTATGTAAAATCAATGAATGTTTCATTCATATCAGCTATATTGTAGACTCTGAGATAAATAATTTTGCGTTAAAGAAATGCGGCAATTCTTCTACAGCTCATTCTACATCTTTTAGTGTTTACTTTCTCCGTAAGTCAAAGTTAGGCTTCGTTGTAGAAATAATCTAAGTTTGATGATCAACCTCAAATATATTGTAATTGCGTTGTTTCAGAATGTAGATTTATAAAATGTAAGCAAAAATAAAGCGGTTTTAGGGCGGACACAACACTAAATATAAATAAAAAAAGAAGATGCATGCTATATTTTACTTTGAAGTGGGGCTCGTGATCTCTTCATATAATGGTAACGTTATCTCTTCATATAGAGGGTGTAATTATTATTCTAATTTTTATTTAACAAACTTCTAAATATATTTTGCTGACAATTTTTTTTATGTATTTTATGGGTTAATTTGAATACTTCTTAAAGCTTTCGCAGCAATTTGTGATTTTTAAATTCGCTTAAAAAATGTTTGATAAATCAGGTCCCATAGGGTTCAATGTATTTCATTGTTTTCAACCCGGGTTTATTCCATAACTAATTAGGTGATATTATTCATTTGTATTCCCATAGGTCCCACAGACCGTCTGAATAACATACTAAAATTTCATTTTGATAAAGTCATTTTTACGGCAGATATCGTGCTAACGGACAGACAGACAGACAGAATGAACAAAGTCATAAACACTTTTCAACTATGTTGTAAAGTGTTCAAAAGCATTTTCAGCAAGCTGCCGTAAAGCCTTCTTCAGAAAGGTGAAGGGGAAAAAAGTTTTGGAAGTACAAAGGGAAAATTAAGAGTTTATCGAGTTTGGCGAATTACGTTTTTCCTCCCATGTCTTCCGTGGGGAGGGCTGTAGTTGAATACGAAGATAATCATAAACTGTATAAAAATATTGAATTATTATAAAATATAAAAATAATCCTCTGCATTAACTGTAAATTAAAAAATTTCAAGAGCGGTTGGTTATGTACCAATAGACTTAATTAAGGAAATGTTATATATGAATTTTATGTGCTTAACAATACCCGATTTATTGCTTGAAGAATGTTAGAACAAAAAATTCCGAGATTTATAAATTTTTGCGAACGAAATTCCAAGATTTGGATTTTTCTTATCATTTATAGTCCCACTTGTATGCCGAAGTTCAGAGCTGTGAAATTCAATACTTAGTCGATCTCGCTCAGTTATATGGTATATATATCGAATTAATATTACGAAGTTTTTATAGGAAGATGGGGCTCGTTTATAATAAATATATAGCTTACAGTGTTTAGGTTCAAGATTTCTGAGATTGCACTCCTGATTGGAAAACAATCGGCACTCATGAATTCTAATGCAATTTTCGTTTGAAGCAATTTTAGAGATTTTACGGAAAGAAAATTACAAGCCACGTGAAAGGACTGAAATTATCAGTTCCCACAGAAGTTAGCAGGAATTTTGGCATATAGAATGTTTCTTGCTGCCATTGCAGATATCAATTATTCCTTAATGACCAGCGCATAATAAATGCAAAATCGGTTCACAGACATAGATATTTGCAATGAATATGTTTAATGTATGATATTTGTACCATGTTTTAGGTTATTTGCAAGGAATGTTAAAATCTGTTAAGTGGAACTCCAGATCAATAGAATCTTTATGTTGTAAATGGCGCTAAAGCAACTTGATATTGAGGAATAGCTAAGCAGTGTAACAATGGATCTGAACCCCATTGTCATTTTTCCTTGCTATAATTGTCTTTGGTGCATTACGTAGAAAATTACTTTCTGTTGGCTTAGATGCTTTATCAAGAGATGACTACTTGAGAAAACTTACAACGCACATATACAGAGAAAATTGACACGACTCTAGTTATTTGATTGGATAAAACAGAATACAACAAAAGTAATATTTTATGACATAACATTATAAATTAGGATTATGCAGAAGAATGATTCCATAAAATTCGGTTTCAAAATACAATTCGCATTCAGGGAACACTAAAAATGCATGCAATTACTCCACTTTCTAAAAATAAAGCACTTGTTTCAAAATATATTCATTTTAAGAAAAGGTCGTAGAGGAAAATAATATTAATGCAGAAATAGAGTTAGAATTTAAAGAAAGAAATGGCTTTGTCACATGTTTATTTACAAAAGTGATTAGGATGTGTTATAAAAATATGCGATTCAGAAGTTGTTAAAATAAGTTTATTTTACCCATCTGTATATTTACAATATTTTCTTTATCCTCAGAAGTCATGCTTGAATTCTTCCTGTAGAAATTTCGAGTGAAGAGACATACTCGCGCAAGAGACTTCGAGGATATGGTGAACGACTTCGTTTTGAACAAATCGAGGAGCATTTACAATGCATCGTAATGCTTTGTTTTGGAATACTTGAAATTTCCCAATGTGTGTTTTTGCAGCCTATCCCTAGACGGGACAGGAATACAGGAACGTAGCTGCAATGATTTGTTGTAAGCAATAAGCTTATTAAGGGTTGACAGATGGGGTTTTCTACCGAGAAATGGGATAAGAGTGGAATGAGATTTATTTACATTTTGAAATCTGTTAAGTGGAACTCCAGATCAATAGAATCTTTATGTTGTAAATGGCGCTAAAGCAACTTGATATTGAGGAATAGCTAAGCAGTGTAACAATGGATCTGAACCCCATTGTCATTTTTCCTTGCTATAATTGTCTTTGGTGCATTACGTAGAAAATTACTTTCTGTTGGCTTAGATGCTTTATCAAGAGATGACTACTTGAGAAAACTTACAACGCACATATACAGAGAAAATTGACACGACTCTAGTTATTTGATTGGATAAAACAGAATACAACAAAAGTAATATTTTATGACATAACATTATAAATTAGGATTATGCAGAAGAATGATTCCATAAAATTCGGTTTCAAAATACAATTCGCATTCAGGGAACACTAAAAATGCATGCAATTACTCCACTTTCTAAAAATAAAGCACTTGTTTCAAAATATATTCATTTTAAGAAAAGGTCGTAGAGGAAAATAATATTAATGCAGAAATAGAGTTAGAATTTAAAGAAAGAAATGGCTTTGTCACATGTTTATTTACAAAAGTGATTAGGATGTGTTATAAAAATATGCGATTCAGAAGTTGTTAAAATAAGTTTATTTTACCCATCTGTATATTTACAATATTTTCTTTATCCTCAGAAGTCATGCTTGAATTCTTCCTGTAGAAATTTCGAGTGAAGAGACATACTCGCGCAAGAGACTTCGAGGATATGGTGAACGACTTCGTTTTGCACAAATCGAGGAGCATTTACAATGCATCGTAATGCTTTGTTTTGGAATACTTGAAATTTCCCAATTTGTGTTTTTGCAGCCTATCCCTAGACGGGACAGGAATACAGGAACGTAGCTGCAATGATTTGTTGTAAGCAATAAGCTTATTAAGGGTTGACAGATGGGGTTTTCTACCGAGAAATGGGATAAGAGTGGAATGAGATTTATTTACATTTTGAAGTTTATTTTCAAAATGCTCTGAAAATAGCATATGGTCGACGAGAGTGACTTCCAAGTATTTTACAAAGTGTCGAAAAAGAATGGGCCCGTTAAAAATTTTTAAGGTGAATGTACGGCTAAGTTCTCGGTAGTTGGGTTTGAATATGCACACTGCACTCTTGGAGGTGTTAATTTTGATTCTCCAGGTCACGAACCAGTGCTCAAGGCTATGATTTATGTAACTTTGTAGTGTATTGCTAGTGTTGTGTGGGGTGCAACTTTTAGAAATCAGTGCTGTGTTATCTGCAACGACGGTCAGCTTAACTTGGGATATTTTCGGTAAGTCGTTGAAAAGCAATGGGCTGAGATTTCCACCTTGTGGTAATACAACTTATAAAGGAAGAAAATGTAGATGCGATCATGAACTATCTCTTTTCTCCTGTTCCACCTTGGGACGATCAGAATTTGGATATAAACATTGACAAATTTGATTTCAATAAAGCTCCAGCAGCGGAAGCACCGATTCTATTCAGCAATTTTAAAAACGAAGAAGAAGGGAAAACGCAATGGATCGGAACAGATGGGTCCTAAAGCACAAAAGGAACGGGTTCGGTATGTACCAAAACGAACAAACCACAAGAAGCATTCGTCTCCCCAAAATATGCTCCATATTTACCTCAGAACTCACAGCAATAATGTATGTAGTTGATTACCTAATAGACGAAGGAAAATATACGATCATCTCTGATAGCAAAAGTGCCAAAGAAACCCATGCAAATGACAAAAGAGCAGAAGACCTTATCGAAAAACCAAGAAAAAATGAAAACAAAATTAAAAAAAAGCAAAAATCAAACTTACATGGGTACCAGTGTACTTCGTTATCTTCAGAAAAGTGGATATAAACAGTTCGACTGGAATATTCTATACATTTTCAAATGCTAAATTACATACAGCAACAGACAAACTGAACATTTTTCTGATAAAGGAAAACTCTTTCAATATTTGACATAAAATAATAAAATCTATTTGAATTTCACATTTGATATAAAGCAGTCAATAATATATTTTTTAAAAAGAGGCATGTGCAGCATATTGTATTCAAATAAATTTTCACTTAGTATAACATATGTACGGCATACCCGATTACTCACTTTTAACATAATTTACTGTTCCAAATCAAATTTATGCGAATAAACTAATGTTCAAGATCATATTCTGCTGATGACTTTGTTATATTATAATAACGTTTAGAATTTTTCTAACATAGTTCCTTGTTTAATGAAAATTCACGAAATATTTTACTATGTATGCATTTATAAAAAATTGTAATTCTTTAAATCTTCAAATTCCCATTTTGATATTTGCCACGATTGTGGAAATATGATTTAAGGATTAGTAGAAATACATTATTTTGAAAACAGTTCTTTTTTTTTGGATTTCAGTATCAAAGTTTATAATTTGACCTTAAAAAGTGTTTTCGCTAAATTTGTTTTTGTCCCATATTTATTAATGATGCTCATCTCAAAAGTTTAATGAAAATTGTAAATCTGGTAAATTCCTTAGTTGATTTGATGTAGAATATCTCATATCCTTAAGCTCACTATTTATACGAGATAGATGCTTTAAATTTAGATTTATGTGCAAACATATTTCATTCTGAATCTGCTCTTTTATACTTTCCTTATATACATAATGTATAAGGAAAGTATTGTGACGGGGTCGAAAATTCGAATTCGAGTTTTCGACAGGAGAGCACGTTTCAAGCATCCCTGATCACGGATCAAACATTTTTGAGGTGATGTCTGTGTGTGTATCAATGAGTCTGTGGAGACGATATCCTACGAACGAATGGAGCGATTCGAATGAAATTTGGTACAAAAATCTCAATCTGTGAATACTAGAAGCCTATTGTTTTTAAACGTAATCGAATGTTCAGAACCCGCCTAAATTTTCGAGTGAAATTTTGAAAAAATCATCAAAAAATCAAAACCTTTAATAAAGTTATGCAAATAGACATTTCTTATGTAATTTAAGTTTTCCTTGGAAAGCGATTGACATAAACTTTAGAACGCTAGCATGAACCGTTCTTGAGATATTGCACATTTTTTAAATTAATTTATCAAAAAATCCCATAAATTAAAAAAAATATGAACTGTTGAGAAACATGTTCACTTTTCATACAAAATATCATGCGATAAATTTGGTGACATCATTCTCGTGGATCTAGCTCGTTCCATTCTTGAGAAAGGATACTTTGATTAATACTTTTGTATTTGGACTCTAATAGTCATTTATCTGCTGTAAGAATAACTTATTTCTCCGTCCATAAAGCTTGGCGAGATTTTGGCGACGAATTTGGCGGAATGTCGCCAACTTGGAGACTTTTTTAAATGCTGCCAAATTAACGAAAATCTCGCCAAATAGATAAAAATGACGTTAAATCAATGAAAATGACGACTAATTGTCGAAAATTCAATATCTTGGAAAGAATATAATTATCTACTATAAGAGAAACCTATTTTTTTACTGTAGAAGTAGTAAATTCATTGCATTATACAAGGAAAGTCATGTGTTGCCCACATCAGATTTTTTAAATTGTGAAGCAAATTTATTTCTTATTATTATTCTTATTTACAAGTACGCTTGTCTGACTTTATTTTATTTATCCGACTATTTCCGATTTGGAGATTTCTAATGTTGACTTTGCAGTTTTGTGCAGCTCAAACTGAATTGTATAATTGTTTGTGTCCGATTTTATGGAAGAATTGAAATTGTCAGTTCTCATGAAAGTTCGCAGCGTTGCAGTACATAATTAGTTTCCTAGCTATTATTATAGAAGACGGCTATTTCACGCTGACGAAAGTATTATAAGGTTGAAACCGGTTCATGGACTTTGTTATCCGCAAAATAAGTGTCTTCCGTAGAAAGTACCAGTCGTCGTAGTGGAATAATAATTTCGTAATCTGGAATATTATTCGTATTGGTAGGTGTGGCAACCGAAATGAAAAAGTTACTAAGTCCTTTAAAGGAATAATTATTTTAATGTTAAATTAAGATGACCTGGCCGTTATTTCTCATATAGTGGAATTAACATTAAATCGTACATTGCCTGTTGAGCCGCTATAAACCCTCCATTTATTTTACCTCTCGTGTGAGTCCTGTAAAGGAATAATTAATTAATAAAATGCTAAATTGATCACACCATTTAAACTTAAACAATAAAACATTTATTAACAACATTTATTTTCATTACTTATTGCAGCGGAGGGGACATATGCGACCAGAATTATTAAAATTACTATCGTGTCTAGGACCTGTGATAATCGTTGAGAACATACTTTCCAATTAGTCTTGGGTTTTATCATATCTCAAAGGCTTGCATCAGTCTTAGTACTGCCATAACTCTTTGGTGTGTGGCTCCTCCTCGTACTCTGAATGCACTCGCACATTGATCTATCTCCATTAATTTGGAACCTCTACGGGACACTCTACAAATCTGTTGGGTTTTTCATTCTTCTCTAGTCGTGCTCTTAAGTCTAAATCGTGATTATTCCTGCTGGCATGCTTCTAAGTCAAAATTCCATGGTTGTCTCGTGTGGTATGCTCTTAAGTCGACATCTTTTTCGTTTTACAGGCTGGTGGTTCCCCCGGTGTGGGGGGGGGGGGGGTAACTCCGCCTTAACTTCTTTTTGGCGCTTATTGGTTACTCCTTTACCCAATGGCATCATTCCACATTTAGCAAGGCCCAGCTCAGCCCCTCTGGTATGGCACCCCTAAATTTATAGTCTTCTGACCTTTAGGTTCAGGTCGTTATAAACTTTGGTCAGGTCGTTATAAACTTTTAAAATATTAAATTCATTAAGATTGACATGGCCGTTAATTCATACATAGTAGTAGACTTTAATATTTAATCGTACATTGCTAGTTGTGCCGCCATATACCCTCCAATTATTTATCTTTCGTGTGAGTCCTGTAAAGGAATTATTAATTATTATAATACTCACATTGACTGCATCATTTAAACTTAAACAATCAAACGCATTTATTAACAACATCATATCTAAATTATTTAATTACACCAATTGTTCATATTATTAACTATATGCTTAATAACAATTCTTCTCATTAATTATTGCGGCGGAGGGGACATATGTGACCAGTACTATTAAAATTACTATCATGTGTCTATGACCTGTGATTGTTAATGAGCACATACCTTCAAATCTGTCTTGGGCTTTGATCATATATCAAATGCTTGCATCAGTTATTTGCACCGCCATAACTCTTTGGTGTGTGGCTCCTTCTCGTACATCTGATTGCACTCCACCTTATATAGATCTAGCCAGTATTTTTGGAACATTTGCACAAGTCTTTAAGCCATGTTGTACAAGCTATATGTGCACAAGTTGCACAAATCTGCTCACGTCCTTCTTAAGTCAAATCTTCATAATTTCTTTTTTTCGTTCTCGGGTCACAGGCTGTGGTTCCCTCGTTGGGGGGGGGGGGGGGGTAACTCTCCCTTTTCTTCCATTAGCCGCATTGAGTTTGACGCAACATTATTCTTTTTTATTGGTTACTCCTTTAACCAATGGAACCATTCCACATCTCGTAAGGCCCAGCTCAGCCCCTCTGTCCCCATGGCCCTTTAAATTTATAGTCTTCTGACCTTTATGTTCACGGAGTGATAAAACTCGGTGCCAGCCAGACTACAAGTATTGTTCGCCATTTTGACCACCATAAATTTATACATAAAAATGTCTCATCAAATGTGAGATCTATTTCTAGTCTCACAATAAATATTATAGAAATTGTGTTTTTGCCTGGATTATATCTGGCACTTTTGTTTATATTCCTTTACAAACGGGACTTTTTTTTTCAGATCTGTCTGTGAAGTTAAATCTGTATAGTTAGAACATAATTTAATCTTCCTTTCAGGAAAATTAGCTTTAGTACTAGCCGAATACCCGTTGAAAATCAACGGTCTCCCAATAAGCAACCCCCGAATAAAGGAAATTTTTGAATAATTCGCCTTTCACATTTATTCGGCAAATCGAATATTTTGCAGTGCAGAACCCCCTAAAATAGAAAATATTGGGAAACTTAAGTTGCGCATTTCTTTCTTTCGAACTATCTATCCGTACGCCACTTTAAAGTTTATCTCATCCCGAAGAATTGCTATTTTATCATGTCTCCTTTCGAACGTTTTTCTGTGAAGCACACGCATAAATGAGCATATTTGAAAAACTCTGTCTCAGGTTTTTTATCAAATGATTAGCCCATATACCAAATATCAAGTCTCTATTGAAAAGAAGTCACATTTAAAAAGAAGCGTGCCTCATTTTTTCGGAAAATCGAACATATTAGTGTGCGACATCCCTAAAAGTAGCAAATATTGGAAATCTGAAATTTCACACTTTCTTTCTTTCAAACTATCTACCCGTAGACCAAATTTGAAGCCTCAGTCTATCGCGAAGCATGTTTTTCAATCACTTCACCTTTCGAAAGTTTTTTTTTTGTGTAACACCTCCTTAATAAACATTTTTGTCAAACCGTATTCAGCTTTGTTTTTTTTATGAAATGGTTAGTCCATATACTAAATTCCAAGCCTCTAATACATTGTAAAGGAGGCGTTTTTCATTTGTTCGGCAAATCGAATATTTTAGTGAGCGGCACCCCCTACAATAGAAAACGTCGGAAAACTGAAATTTCACACTTCCTTCCTTTCCACCTTTTTAACCTTCCACCAAATTTGAAGTCTCTCTCTCATCGCGAAGCATAATTTTTCTATCATTTCACCTTTCGAATGTTTTTGAGTGGAGTACCCACTTTCTTAAATATACATTTTCGAAAAACTCTATATTTCTTGTGTTTTCATTCAGATAATTCGCTCATTTACCAATATCAAGCCTCCATTACGTTTAAAAAGGGGCGTTTCTTCTTTGTTCCGAAAATCGAACATTTTGGTGTGCGGCACCCCCTAAAGTAGAAAATATTGGTAAATTGAAATTGTACACTTCTAACTTCTTAGCTATCTATTCTTACACCAAATTTGATATTTCTATCTCATCTCGAAGCAAGTTGTTTTTATCAATTCACCTTTCGAACATTATTCTCTGGAGCATCCCCATAAACGAACATTTTTGAAAAATTATATTCGTCTTGGGTGTTTTCATCAAATGAATAGCCCTTATACCAAATTTCAACCCTCCATCAAATTTTAAAGGAGCATTTTCTCATTTATTCAGTAAATAGAACATTTTGGTGTACGGCACCCCCTTAAGTAGAACATATTAAAAACCTTAAATTGCACACTTTCTTCCTTTCGAACGATTTACCCATACAAGTCTCTATCTTATCGCAAAGCACGCTTTCCTATCATTTTACTTTTCGAACGTTTTGTTGTGGAGCACCCCCTCTAGAGAACGTTTCCGAAAAATTCAACTTTTTGCGGGGGGTTTTATTGACCGACCGAGCCGTGTACCAAATCGCAAGTCTCTATCTATTCGGGAAATGCCTAAAAAAAAGCGTGACAGACAGACGAACACTTGGCAATTAGTATATATAGATAGACTAGCCGAATACCCGTTGAAAATCAACGGTCTCGCAATAAGCAACCCTGAATATTGTCATTTTTTAATAATTCGCGTTTCGCATTTATTCGGTAAATCGAATATTTTAGCATGCAGAACACCCTAAAGAAGAAAATAATGGAACATTTAAATTGTGCACGTCTTCCTTTCGAAATATCTACCATTAAACCATATTAAAGTCTCTATCTCACCCCGAAGCATACTATTTTATCATCTCCCCTTTCGAACGTTTTTCTTTGGAACACATCCATAAATGAACAATTTTGAAAAACTCCGTTCGTATTGGGTTTTTTATCAGAAGATTGTTCCCTATATCAAATATTAAGCCTCTATCGCATTTAAAAGGAAGCCTGTCTCGCTTATTCCGAAAACCGAACACATTGGCGTTTATCACCACTTAAAGTAGCAAATATTGGAAATTTGAAATTTGCACACTTTATTTCTTTCAGACTATATACCAGTACACCAAATTTGATGCCTTTATCCTATTATGGGGCATGTTTTTCTATCACTTCAAATTTCGAACGTTTTTCTGTGTTGCACCCCCTTAAATGATCGCTTTTTAAAAACCGTAATAATCTTGGGTTTTTTTATCAAATGATTAGCCCATATACTAAATTTCAAGCTTCTATCACACTCTAAAGGAGGCGTTTTTCAGTTGTTGTGAAATCGAATATTTTAGTGTGAGGCACCCACTACATTAGCAAATGTTTGAAAACTGAAATTGCACACTTTCTTCCTTTCCAACTATCTATCCGTATACCAAATTTGAAGTCTATAACTCATCACGAAGCATGCTTTTTCTACCATTTTATTCTTCGAATGTTTTTCTGTGGATTACCCACCTCCCTTAAATATACATTTTTGAAAAACCTGATTCTTCATGGATTTTCTATTAAATGATTCGGCCATATCCCAAATATCAAGCCTTTATCACGTTCTAAAAGGGGTATTTCTACTTCATTCCGAAAATAGAACATTTTTGTGTGCGACACCCCCTAAAGTAGAAAATATTGGAAAACTGAAATTGAACACTTTCCTTCTTCCACACAATCTACCCGTACACCAAATGTCAAATCTCTAACTCATTCCGAAATATGTTTTCTTATCAATTCACCTTTCGAAAGTTTTCCTCTAGAGCACCCCCTTAAACGAACGTTTTTGAAAAACTATATTCTCCTTTGGTGTTTTCATCAAATGATTAGTCCATATACCTAATTTCAAGCCTCTCAAATTTTAAAAAAGCCGTTTCTCATTTATTCGTTAAATCGTACATTTTGGTGTGCGGCACCCCCTTAAGTAGAAAATATTGGAAATCTGAAATTGCATACTTTCTTCCTTTTGAACGATTTACGCATACACCAAATTTGAAGTTTCTATCTTATGATAAAGTATGCTTTTCTATCATTTCACTTTTCGAACATTTTGGGATGGAGCACCCCCTCTAGACAGCGTTTTCGAAAAATTCGATTTTTCCAGGGGTTTTTATCGAACGATCGACCCGTGTACCAAATTGCAAGTCTCTATCTATTTGGGAAGTGCCTAAAAAAGGCGTGACGGCCCGACGGACCGACAGACAGACAGACAGACGGACACTTGGCAATTAGTATATATAGATTTTAATAGAATATTTTGAATAACAATGTTATTTAGAATACTATAGTAATTTTCACATGATAGAGAATTTTAAGTTTCGTTATATTGTATATTCTGTTCGAAGAACTTGTATATTGCTAAATTACAAGAATATCGAAGAAACATTTATGTAAATTATACCATATTTAATGTATACGACTTTATTTTTATTTCCTTGAAAAATTGTACTGTGTATGTTTAATCTTGACGGTTTAAGTCCATTCCTATTGAAGCAAAATCAATGCCTGCCAGAATTTTGCGATCCTTTAATTCGAAAGCAATAGGTTGAAAAATGAAATTTTGCATACACACGTAAAATTATACTCAGATGTACAGAATCACAATTTCAAATATTGAAAGCAAATACATAATTGCAAAAACCTGGTGTATTAGCAAAAGCTATCACTAGCAAAAAGTCGGGGCTTGACCCGGGCCTTTTGCTAATGGTAAAGATTCAGATTAATAAAAAATACTGTTAGTGGTGTATACTAAATATTTGGAAATGTAATACGTTTATGTTAGGACATTTTTTGCCAAATTTTACAGGAATGTATTCGAAGTGCCTGATTTTTTACGCCTTAAGTTTCATAAATACAGTAAAGTATAGGAAAAATGAGTACAAAATTGGAATTTGCGTAATTGTTGGTTTTGTATGTTTCGACACCCGAGATCACGAAAAATACTAGTTTAAACAAATGTTATAAAATATTAAAGCCACTTATGTGTTACTCCTAATGATGGATTGTAGTTTCGTACAATTAAATGTTTGTCTATTTCTTTCAATGTGGCTTAAAAATTCATGCCATACAATAGAAAAGAGATATCGTTAAACGTTGCGATTTCGATGCAATTTCAAAGTAGTGTGTACTTTGTGTTATTTTTACTTTTAATCTGAATGCATTTTTGTGGAAGATATTGAATTTGAGTAGGGAAGATTGTTTTAAATTTGTTTATTGTTTGTTTTTTTGCCAATGTCTTTAGATAATTTCCCTCTATGGCTAAAGTCAAATGCTTAGTTCTTGGAATCGAGGTATTCTTATATAATTGGCTTTTGAAATTGGTTCCAAATTTTAGGCAAGGTTCCGTCCCCCGCCCCACAAGTCGGTATGTCCGAATCCGACAAATGTGTATTGCAGTTGACACGACGAACCCTGATATTCCGGGATCTGTAAATTAGTCTTCCAGAAGGCTAAAGACGTAATATTTTCTTATCTGTAAATCTGTAACAAGCTCACAAAGTCGAGAGAGAAAAATATAATTGATGCGGTAGCAGTATAGCCCTCCATTAAATCCCTTTTTAGACGTATTCGTTTTTTCTTTTTACATTCACTATATACATAGTATAATATAAAGGGAAAATATATAGAAGGACTCGAGAATATGAATTCGACTTCTCAACTGAAGAGCACGTTTCGTGTATCCCTGAACTCAAATTGATCGAAGTGAGATTTTGTCCGTGAAACTGTGGAGACGATATCTCAATAACAAGTGGATCGTTTCTATCAAAATCATGTACAAAAGTTACAGTCAGTGGATTCTGGAAGCACATTGATATTAAAAAGCAATCGAAAGTTCGTTAGATTCCCAAGTTTTCAAATTGAAACTTTGATAAAAGTCATAAACTTCAATAATGTTACATACATAATCAAATCTTATGGAACTTTTCATTAAAAAACGATTGACACACACTTTAGAACGCTGGGATGAACCTTTATCGAGACATTGCACTTTTCCCCGATAAATTTATCAAAAGAATCTTGTCAAAGTCAAAGCAGTTTTTTCTATTGTGAAATATCTGCACTTTTCATATCTAATATGCGATAAATGTGTTAACAACTTTCTTGTGGATCTAGTTTAATATAGCTAGTAGCTATGTTATGCACGACTAGGATCGTGTTTTATTTTTATCGAGTTTGTTTTGAGCTCTAATGTATACAGTATGTATATTATGTACGACCAGGATTGGTAATTTATTTTTATCGAGTTTGTTTTAAGTATTGAATATATCTAGTAATTTTATGTTATGTAATACGGGGTTGCTTATTTTTATATTTCCTCATGAGGGCTATCGTGCTCATGACGCCGGCGAAGTGGTGGTCAGCATGTTGCACTATCATGGAGATAGACACATTGATTACTGTTGTAGACATCGAAGCAGCATAAAACTCCAGAAGATACAATTTAGCTTAAAAGTCAATATGGAGAAAAAGACTGGGGTACAATAAAAACAATGGTAAGATAACAATTAATCACCCAGAAAACTGAAGATTGAACTGGAAATCCATAAGGAAGAAAGAAGAGTAAAGGAACTAAGCATAACAAGAAACCAAATCGGAGTCATAACAGAAAAAAAAATGTGTGCAACGCGTGTTTTAAAGATTACTCAATTGCGTGGAATAGAAAACGAGGCTAATATTATGGAGGACTAGCAGTATTAATCACAAATTAAAATGTAAATGTTTACAGCAAGAGTGCAAATGACGCAACGCAGAAATGCATGATAGGCAAATAATATCTGCCTCTCATCTTTAGTGGATTTCTGGCATGGATGGAAAACATTTTGAACAAGCTTTATAATCTTTGTGTAAAGTTATTATTTCTACACAGTGTAGATACTTGGGTACCACCAAATTTCAAAATTATTATTTATTTATGTAATCATTGTTTTCTTTCGAAATTTTGTATGACCTCTGAAACGCGATCTGTCGACATGCTTTTTTCCCTGTGAGAACTAATGTCGATACATCGAAAAGTGGTTTAAGTTACCATTTTTGTCTTTTCATATCTCTGGGACATTTTATGATAAAATGCTGAAACTTTGTACAACCCCTTATTAATGTATGGGACACATTTTACTGATTGGAAATGCTTTTGTACGGGGCTAAGATCTACTCTTTTACACTAATATCAAAGCTAAGATCAACTCTTAGCTCACTGTAGCTAAGATCAACTCTTTTACACTAAGTTGGGCCATTATCGATATATTTAAAATTTCAATTTTGAAGAACTGAGCATGTTTGTGACTGTAGTTTAAAAAAAATATTTAATGAAATTTCTTAGAACTTCGTAATTATATATCTTGATAATTATTCTGATACTGATTAGATTTTGATATTAATCGGAATAATCGACCCATTTTTGCCAAAGTGCCCGCAAAGAGGGTGAGAATGTGGCATAAATCTTTAAAGTTGTTAAAATATATTAAATAAGTACTTGTTCTTCAGCTAAATTTTGGCAACTAAGCGAATAAGTTTGACACCATGACTGTAGGATGATTCATCCTGGAAATAGTTTAGTGTTTTTTTACTTGCCCTGCAATACATTTTATAGGGAAAGCATTGGAATTATGCTAAAAATAGCAACTCGAGTTGTAGACCGATCTACGCGTTGCGAGATCTCCAGAATACGAAAAAGCTATTTTTAGCGTGACGTCTGTGTGTGTGTCTATCTGTGCAGATTTTTTGTATCCACTCTAACTAAAGAACTAATTGACCAAATTTCATAAAATTTGGTAGGTAAATTACTTGTGGGCGAATCTGATGGTGATTAGTTTTAGGCATGATTCGGGATAAAAGAACCCGCCTTTTTTTTAGAAATGGGTCGCAAAAGACTTTATCCACTCTAGCTGAAAAACTAATGCACCGAACTTTACTAAATTTGGCAGATAAGTTTTTTGTGGGTTACCCTGATGCTGGTTAGATTTTGGTACGATTCGGAAAAACATAACACGCCTTATTTTGCTAAATGACCCGCAAAAATCGTCAAAATCTAAAATAAAAAACTACGGATACTCAAATATATCCATTAAATTCTTGTTTTATACGTAATTTTTAACGATGAAAGGAATAAGATCAACCCCATTGCACTAGATCTAAGCGTTCTCGAGATATTTTAGTTTTTTCGTATTTTTTCCACGCCACCTTTGAAAATAAGTCCAGTTACCAAATGAGAACGAAAATTGAATAAAAAGTAAATTACATTTAATTAAAATAAAAATAACATGGATTTAAGTCTGCAGGGAAAGTCACGTGCTACCCGCAACATATTTTTTTACCTGTAACACACTCACAAAGTTGATGAAACAATTTAATTGATGCGATAGCATTATTATCCATCCATAAAATTCCTTTTTAGATATTGTCAGCTTTTTAACTTTCCCGATATCCATAGTATAATGTACAGAGGCAGTAATTTAGCGGAGTCAATGATTCGCCTTTTCGACGGAAGAGCAGGATTCATATAAGTCATTTTAATTTTGAGGACATAAAGAATGTAAAGTGAATTAAGTTGCCAAATCAAACATGCCCACCAAGTTGCATCAATAAAAGGGCAAATTGAATATAGTAATATAAGAAAAGTATCCATGTTACTTTCTGAAAAACTATATTTAATGGATAATGAAATATATGAAATGACAAAATGAATTTGAATCTGCAGGGAAAGTCATCTGCTGCCTACATCAGATTTTTACTTCTCCTACAATACATGGTAATGTATAGGGGAAGTATTGAAAACATGCCGAAACTTGTATTTTCCTCGGTTCTTCAAGTTTTCGGAATTTTAGAATACGAAAAATTATGTTTAACGTGACGTTTGTCTGTGTGTGTGTCTTTCTCTGCTACTATGTATATATCCATTCTAAATCAAAAACTAATGAATCAAATTTCTTAAAATTTAGCAGGCAAGTCATTTGTGTGTGATCCCGGTGCTGATTATTTTTTCGTACGATTCGGGATAAAAGAAACTGCCTTTTATAGAAATAGCCCGTAAAAATACCACTTATACACTTTATCTAAAATACTAATTGACCAAATTTCACACAATTTAGAGGATAAGTCACATTTGAGTGTGAAATAATGAAAAACGATGGCCTCTGTTTGGCTGAGTGTCATGATAGTTTAAAACTGGATGAACGACTCATTTGGACTTGCATATTTTCTTCAGAAGTTTATTAAGCTTTGTAAGTCTTCTTACTTAACCTGTTAAACTGCTGCGAAACCATTTTGAATGGATTAATATAAAAAAATATTATAATGCTGTTAAATATTTGAAATAGTTATTTCTTTCAAATTTAAATGGCTTTAGCATTCTAGAATATAAAATAACTATATGTATCGTAACATCTTTATGATTATTCGCTGTGCGAGTTCGTATATATCAACTCCAGATTTAAAATAATCGGTTCGATTTTCATAATATTTGGCAGTAAAGTAAGTCGCCTTATCTCAGTAAAATATAGAGAAATAATAGTGAAATGGCTGAAAATACGAATTAAACTTTGCGACGGAAGAGCGCGTTTCATGCATCACTGAACTCGAATTGATCGAAGTGATGTGTGTGTTTGTGTGTCAGTATCCGTGAGACTGTAGAGACTATATCTCACGAGCAAGTGGATCGTTTCTATCAAAATTATGTACAAATGTTACAATTAGTGAATTATGGCGGCATATTGATTTTAAAAGCATGCGAAAGTTCGGTAGTTCCACAAGTTTTCGAATGAAACTTTGGAAACCATCAAAACCTTCAATATTGTAACTTAATAATTAATTGGTATTTTTATTTTATAATAATGCGATTGACACCGAATTTTAGAGCGCTAGCATGAACTTTTCTCGATACATTGCATTTTTTCCCGATAAATTTATCAAATAAATTTTATGAAATTCAAAAACATCTTGCTATTGTACAATGTTTGCCCTTTTTATGTTTAATATGCAATAAATGTGTTAACATTATTCGCGTGTAGTGTACCATCATTATCGTTTAGTTCTAATCTAGTGTATTCCATTCATGAGTGAAGATAATTTTGTGGAATACTTTTGTATTCTGACGCCTAAGAATTCGCCAACAGTCATGTATAAAATAAATGCTCCTCTCTCTCTCTGTCTGCAATGCTTAGCGATGCATTTCGCGAAACCCTGTGATCCTAGTGCTGATTTGTTTTGCTCGCTCATGACCCTGGTGCGGATAAATGTTATATACTATTCGGAAAAAAAGAACACGCCTTTTTTTGCGCCATGTTCAGCAAAAATCTCATGTATCCACTCTAGCTGAAATAATAATTGACCAAATTCACAAAATTTGGTAGATAAGTTACTTGTGGGATTCTCTGGGGCTGATTGGATTTTGGTACGATTCGAAACAGAATAGTCCGCCTTTTTTTACAAAATGGCCCACAAAAGTCACCAAAATCTAAAAAAAACTACGTAAGTTCAAATGTTTCATTCAAATGCTTGTCTTATACATTATTTTTGACGATGCAAAGAACAAGAACAACTCTTAGACTAACCGTTGTCGAGATATATGAAATTTCTCTCATTTTTGTTATGCCGCCTTTAGAAAAATATCCATTTACCAAATACAGACATTTAATTAAAAATGCAAATTTAGTGTTATTTTATACAATTAAACTCAATTTAATGAATTATTAAAGAAATAAAGAAAAAATGAGTTTGAGTGTGCAGAGACTTTTAATTGGCTACGACAACAGTCATTTTTGCCTTGGCATATTTTTGTAAATATATAATGTACCATATCGACGTGGTGTGACAATTTTAGCGATGCCAAAAGAAAAAAGCCACCATGTTATATTTTTGACTATTTAAACAGTTTCAATAAATCGCTGGTATTTTTAGAACGCGGACAAAATATATTTCTGAATTTTCAAATCGATAAGGCGGATTTTTAGAAAAGTATCTTAAAAGTTATTTATAAACGACTTTAAAAACTTGTTAAAGTTTAAATTTATTAAACGTTAATGTTAATAAGTGAGTGAGTAAAATTGTTGAGAAATTGTTATCTAGTGAATCATTTAAATTTCATGGTAATGTATAGGGAATATTTACATGGTAATGTATAGGGAAAGTATTGGAATCGTGTCGAAAATCGCAGAGTTTTCAACGGATCAACACGTTTCGGGATTTCTAGAACACGCAGAAACTATTTTTTAGCATGATATATATGTGCATGCATTCAGGTGTGACGGTTTGTTCAATGTATATGTGTCCACATTTACTCAAACTAATTAACAAAATAGTATAGGGCCGTCACTTGTGGGTGACCCTGATGCTGATCAGATTTTAGTACAATTTGCAAAAAAAAGAGCCTTCGTTTTTTACGAACTGAACGGCAAAAATCGTCTATATCTAAAATATAATACAACGTATGATCAAATGTATCGATTAAATGCTTGTTTTATACGTATATTTTAACGATGCCCATATTTAAAAATATATCCAGATAACAAATGAAAACAAAAATTGATATAAAAGAGCAAATTCTGTGCATATTGTGCAGTTAAATCCAATTTAGCGAATTATTAAATGACTTGATGAATTTTAGTTTGTAGGGAAAGTCCTGTGCTGCCAACATCAGATACTTTATAATCCGTACCATACATGGTAATGTCTAGGAAAAGTAATGTAGAAATATCGCAACTCGAATTTTCGACAGATTTGCACATTTCGGGATCATTAGAACACGAAAAAAATATTTTAGCGTGACGTGTCTGTGTTCATCTTTTAACTCTAAGATTGATTGTCCTAATTTTATAAAATTTTATACGTAATTTACTTGTCGGTTTCCCTGGTCCTGATCATGTTTTGGTAAGATTCTGTATAGATGAACCTGCTTTTTCTTGCGAAATGGACCTCAAAAATTGTATGCATCCACTCTAGCTAGAAAACTATTTCTCCGAATATCACACAATTTGGTAGATATGTCTCTTGTGGGTTACCCTGGTGCTGTGTAGATACTAGTACGATTCAGGGGAAATAACCTGCCATTTTTTGAAAAATTTCCCTCAAAAACTGTCAATACTAAAATAAAAGACTAAGTATGCTTAAATGTGGCAATTAAATTCTTGTTTTATAGGTAGTTATTAATGATAAAAATGATAAGAGCAAGATGTTTCAAGTAATTGATAGTTTAAACTGCAGTGTGTGCGCTTGCATTTTCATGATGAAAAATGATGACGATTGGCAAATAAATTGTCGTATATAAATAAGCATTTACTGTTCTATGATCATCCAAAGCATTAGTTGAACTTAGGATTTACCTAAACATGAAAAAAAAAATTTTTTTTTGTCAAACATTTCGTGCATGAGCAAATTTTATAGCATTTGGTTCATGTTGAAACATCCAAACAACAGATTGTTGTATTATTTTGGTTTCATAGGACTAAGTCCACGTTTTATTATCTGTTACATTGGTAAAGACATATTTTTTAGAATTTCTTTGCACCATTTAACAGGAGAATTCTTTTGATTTTGAGTTAAATTGTGTGGAATCCAACGCGTACATACTTTTTCGACTTCTAAATAACCATGTTAAATTGTATGTGCTCAGATTATAGAAATTTCAAAGATGCCTCAATTTCATCTTATTTGACGTGACGATCTAAAATGAACATTGTTGCACAGTATCAACGTTTCTTGCTTCACAGCAGCTCTTGGCCGATCTTCACGAAACAAATAACTGAGACTCAAAGTTGGAATTATTTAACCTAGCTTATTTCTCTAGATGGTGTTTCATCACAATTCATTTGATCAACACCCTGTTTCTCAGGCCAACGGCCCCACCGTGCTGAAAACACAGGTTCTCGTTAGATCACCGAAGTCGGGCAGCACCGGGCGCGGTTAGTACTTGGGTGGGTGACCACCTGGGGACACCGCATGCTGTTGGCACATTTCGGGCGCAGTAGCCCGGTGGTTTGCGCGCTGGTTTTGCACGCTCCCACAACTGCGCCGTGTTCATGCGGAGTACGATTACGTTAAACATGTGGGTCCGTATGTCCTTCCGAGAGGTTGGTGGTAGGGGAAGGAGGGTACGGTCTCTGTGGATGCCTCTCTCACTGAGTTCCGGTCTAAATTGGATGGCACGTCCTGGCCGTCCAAACGGTTACCTTACACCTTTCTGGTAGGTCGGACGGTCTGGGTCTCAACAACAACAACACTGTTTCTCAGTTAAATCCTTCCTCGTCCCAGACTACTAGAAGGTGATCTACTGGAAGGTGTAAGATATCCAACTGGATATCGGAAAATGCTACGCAATTCAGATGGAACGCAGTGGAGGCTGCATCCACATGACCTATACCCCTCCTTCCCCTAACACAAACTTCTTGGAAGGATTTACGGATCAACATGTTCAACGTGTCTGTACCAAGCATGAACACGATTACAGTTTTGGCAGAGACGGGAATCAAAATCGGGGCATTCGAGTGAAATCGGGTCCCCGCGCGCAAACCAGATATGTCAGAAATTTTTCTTCGACCCAGACAGTCCGATCTACCTTAAGGTATAAGGTTTAGAAAGCCGAAGGTTTAGAAGTGCACCCAATTTAGACCGGTATCCAGTGAAGACGACATTCACAAATACTGAACTTTCATTCTCCTACTACAAAACTCTCAGGGGGAAGTGGCTTTCCGACCCACATATTTAATATGCCTGTACTCCGCATGAACACTGTAAATTCCGAGCTGAGCAGAGCCTGGAACCCGGGTGGTCCGAGGATTTTACACGCGCGCTAACCACTGGGCTGTTACACCCCAAACTCTTATCGAAAGTCATAATAAATCAGCACGAAAATCAATATGACTTAAATCCATGTTTTGTCACTACCATATTAACTTCAAAACAATGACCTAAGAAATAAAATTATATCATTTATCGTTCTTTAATGACCACGTTCATCTGAAATTTCAAATTTTAAATAAAGTCTGCACTGAAAGATGTTCTTTTTGGTACTGTCCTCTTATTGGGCAATCCAAAATTAGAGGTATTTGAATATTAGAAATCTGGTAATGTTCGAATTCGAAAAAATGTCCTCCAATTTACGAAACTCTAGTTTCAGAAGGAACTTGAATATATGTGTTCGTATCCTTAAGTGAAGAACGAACGAATCAATGGATTTTACTAATAACTTAATGGGGAGTAAATCAATGTTCAAAATTATTCATAGATTTTACCAATTCAATTTTGATTCAGAATTATATAGGGAAATGTGGGATGTATAGAATAGTAACAATAAATAAGTAAAATAAAATAAAATTAATAATATAAATATAATTATAATAAACAGCGCTGCAGCATAAACGCGAATATTTTGATGACTCAAATGAAACCATTTATTCTGGTATGAAATAAAAATTGTGCATTTCAGCACTTTATAAAACCCAAATTTATGCCATTTCAGGTTTTTAATTTTTAAAAACAAATCTAAGAATTCTTTAGAATTCTTCCTCAGATTTGCATTTACTTATAAGAACTTTTTCCTTTCAGAAACAGAATATATGAATGAGTTCTTTCAACGTATATGCGCAGTATGTTTATGTAAGAAAATCCTTAGACTCGGTAACATTTTTTCTAGTGCAGGAAAGATGAGGAAATCCCAGAATGAAACTCGATTTCTATGCAGCAAATTTTAATGCGTGGGATTAGGTTTTTGTGGTCCTCTAATCCCCATCAAATCAAAACACCGAAATCCCCCCTTTTCACATTTTCTCAAAAATAATGATGTTTCTTTTGTATTCCAATATTTCGGATCTCAAATTTCTACAGTATTGTATATATTTACTTACAACAAATATTAATTCGACACGTTAAATAATAGTACGTCGTGCTTAAATATAAATTTTAAATATTCACATAAAATGTACTGCACCTATGTATGTCTGTAATGCCAAGTTTTGCTTGGTAAAAATTTTGTGTTGAAATTTAAATGAAATGTTTTGTTTCATTTAGAATAAACGTGTAACGTGTTTGTACGACTGCACTTCCCGTCAGTTAATCTGCGACTTAAAAGATTAACTCCGTTTTAACACACTTGAAAACCACTGAAAAGGAATATGATTAGAATGTAAAATAACGAGAGAAATAAGAAATTAAATCAATTAATTTTAGAAACGCACATTAATTGTTGTAACATTAACATTATTAGAAGTAACATAAAAAACACATTAAACTTTTTGTACACTTCTTTACGCAATACAAATTCAATTAGAAAAAACTGATATAGACAGCAAATAGGTTTCCGTACATAATGCAAAGAATTTATTTCTTCCAGTGTGAAACAATGATATATAAGTTCCAGGGTACAATGTTTCACTAGTTGAATTTAACATTTGGCTCTTTTTCGGATGACAACATGTAAAACAATTTCGAACTACTGAATTAACTTATATTTCACAGTACTCAAAATTGACAATTATCATACCATCTATCAATACTGATCTTTTTATATTTAATTCATCAATGTGGAATCATTAGCGTTAACTTTGGAAAAGTTATTGTAATTTGACGAAATTTTCTTTAATTTGGGGCGAAATATCTATATATATGTCTATCTATATATATATATATCTATCTATCTATATCTATCTATATCTATCTATATCTATCTATATCTATCTATCTATCTATATCTATCTATCTATCTATATCTATCTATCTATCTATCTATCTATCTATATCTATCTATATCTATCTATATCTATCTATATCTATCTATATCTATCTATATCTATCTATATCTATCTATATCTATCTATCTATATCTATCTATCTATCTATCTATCTATCTATCTATCTATCTATCTATCTATCTATATATATATATATACAAATATCTATCTATATATATACAAATATCTATATATATATATATATATATATATATATATATATATATACATATAAATATTACATCTATCACATCTAAAAACTGACAACTGAAAATATACTCAAAGGCGCCAAGCTGCTCAGACAAGTACATTTCTATACAACTCAATAATTAGAAAAAGAAAAAAGAAGAATGACATTGTATCAAAATTTCGCCGGGGGGGATTGGCCGAACAGTATGTATATTGCCATGTATGTATATTGCCATGTATGTATATTGTCACAGGTAAAGCGTGTGATAACTGATATGGGACCTCTTGAATAGGGTGTAATGTATAATACGTTATAGCAAATTTGCATGGTCTTGTATGACACAATATAGGATGTACATCTGCATGTAATATGCTATTGTTTGTCATTCAGGTATATGGTTTTAGAAATAGACTTTGTTATTATTGTTCTATTATGTGTCAATATTTAAATTCTTCTTTAAGTAGAAGCTTTGTAATTTTGATAATTTATACTTGTGAACATGTTTCAAACATTATTCACACACTTTTTAACATATTTCAAACATTTACTGTAGATGAATTTCGATAGGGCTGGATCTCGACAATTATATCTTATATTTGTTTCTGTATGATGTATATTTACATCTTACAATTTGATACATTCGTATTCCTTTTTGCAATGTACCGGCTCTCCGGGAGTGTTGTCGCGACGTAAAGCATGCTTAACCGGGGTGAGGGGGTCACAACTCCCCCCGGCCATCTTTTGGTATATTGTTTCCATCCATACCTCTTTTCTTTTTGTCAATATTTTAATCCTCTTTTTAGTGCAGCTTTGCGCCTTTTAAGTGTGATTTCAGATGATTTTGTAATGTAGTATTTCACGGTGTTTTAATATTATATATATATATATATATATATATATATATATATATATATATCGATTTCTTGTGTACATTATAGCTGACACAAATATTAATATATTTCCACAAAACTTTATATCTAGCTTTATTATTGAAAATCTAGAACAAAATAGCATTTTTTGATTTTCGAGCGAAAACTTCAAAATATATTAGAAATCTTGTGTTTTTCAACACCGAGGCTTAGGACAAAATTTAACATAATCAAGCATACAAGTATTTATTTCTGGCACAATTATCACGGCACATAACAGTTCCAATCACTACTGTGAAGTAAAGCCGAGGTACAATTTTAATGTTCGTAACGTCATTAACCCCACTTGGGGGGAGTTTTCCCCCAAGGAGGAGTACACTCCTTCAAGTCTGGTATCAATCGAAATATTTTTCAAGTCCTTTAAAGTGAAGGGTAACATGCATTCATCGTAATCATTTGGGTCACAGGTACGATATTTCAAAACATTTAAAAAAATATGATGTGGGCAGCACATGACTCTCCTTATATAATGCAATGAATTTACTATTGTTACAGTAAAAAAAATCTGATGTGGGCAATACATGACTTTTCTTATATAATGCAATGAATTTACTACTTTTACAGTAAAAAAAATAGGTTTTTCTTATAGTAGATACTTATATTCTTTCCAAGATATTGAATTTTCGATAATTAGTCGTCATTTTCATTGATTTAGTGTCATTTTAATCCATTTGGCGAGATTTTCGTTAATTAGACAACATTTCAAAAAGTCGCCAAGTCATCGACATTCCTCCAAATTCGTCGCCAAAATCTCGCCAAGCTTTACTGACGAAGAAATAAGTCATTCTTACAACAAATAAATGACTATTGACGTTCAAATACAAAAGTATTACTCGAAGTACCTTTTCTCATGAATGGAACGAGCCAGATCCACAAGAATGATGTCACCCAATTCGCCGCATGGTATTACATATGAAAATTGAACATGTTTCTCAATAGGAAATATATTTTTTTTATTTTATATGACTTTTTGATGAATTTTTAGAAAAATGTAAAATATCTCGAGAACGGTTCATGTTAGCGTTCTAAATTTTATGTTAATCGTTTTCTAATGAAAAATTACATAAGAAATATCTACTTGCGTAACTTTATTAGCGGTTTTGATTTTTTGACGATTTTTTCAAAATTTCACTTGAAAATTTAGGGAGTTCTGAACATTCGATTACGTTTAATAATAATAGGCTTCCAGTGTTTACGGATTGTGATTTTTGTACGAAATTTCGTTTGAATCGGTCCATTCGTTCGTCAGTTATCGTCTCGACAGACCCACTGACACACACACACACACATACTTTCGCACACACACACACACACACACACACTGAGACATCACTTCAAAAATGTTTGATTCGTGATCACGGATGCTTGAAACGTGCTCTCCCGTCGAAAACTCGAATTCGAATTTTCGACCCCGTCACAATACTTTCCTTATACATTATGTATATAAGGAAAGTAAAAATAGGTACTTATATTCTTTACAAGACATTGAATTTTCGTCAATTAGTCATCATTCTTATTCATTTGGCAAGATTTTCGTTAATTTGGCAAAATTTAAAAAAGTCGATAAGTTGGTGAAATGTCGCCAAGTTGGCGACATTCCGCCAAATTCATCTCCAAAATCTCGCCAAGCTTTATGGATGGAGAAATAAGTTAGTCTTATAGCAGAAAAATTACTATTGGCGTTCAAATACAAAAGTTTTACTCAAAGTATACTATTTCATGAATGAAACGAGATAGATCCACGGGAATGATGTCACCAAATTTATTGCATGGTATTACATATGAAAAGTGAACATGTTTCTCAATAGGAAATTTTTTTATTTTATTTTATATGACATTTTGATAATTTTTTTGGAAAATGTGCAATAACTCGAGAACGGTTCATGTTAGCGTTCTAAAATTGATGTCTATCGTTTTCTAATGAAAAATTGCATAGGAAATATCTAGTTGCGTAACTTTATTAGAGGTTTTGATTTTTTGACGATTTTTTCAAAATTTCACCCGAAAATTTAGGGGGCTCTGAACATTCGATTGTGTATAAAAACAATAAGCTTCAAGTGTTTACGGGTTGTAATTTTTGTACCAAATTTTGTTCGAATTGCCTCATTCGTTCGTCAGTTACCGGCTCCAAAGTCTCATTGACACACATAAGCACATACTTTCACCCCCCTCCCCCCGCACAGACATAATCTAAAATACGTCTGATTCGTGTTAATGGTTGCTTGAAACGTGCTCTCCCGTCGAAAACTCGAATTCGAATTTCCGACCGCTTCACTATATTTCCTTATACATTATATGTATATAAGGAAAGTAAAAATGAAAAAACCTACTTAAAAATAGATTCTAATATGATAAAATCCATTTTACTGACAATCCATTAAATTCATTTAGACCTCGCCTTTTTCAGCATTTCTTATGATTTGCTTTGATTTAAACTAGCCATTAAAAGTTATGAATAAAACATTTTTACCCTCCAAACGCAGTTTTAACATTTACTTCTTTTTGTATATATTCTGTACTTACGAAATTTTACTTTATCGTGTTGATTGATGTTCATTGGTGCATTGGTTCGATTAACGTTTAATCGATGAATATAATAAATTATCGTAGTATTATGATAGTTTTAAAATGATTACCGTGAAATGTATCGCATTTTAGAGTTGTTTAAACCAGGCAAATTATATTTCAATGCCGTCATTTGAATGACGTTCATTTTTTTCGATCAAGTTTTCAAATATAATAAATATAGTATTGTGACAAGTTTTAAAATATTACCGAGGAATGTATTTTATTTTAGAGATGTTTAAATAAAATTGCATTGAAGTTGGAAAGTGTTTCATAATCAATGCTTTAAGCATGATTGATCTTTCTTGTTATATTATTAATTTCCAGTAAAGTAAGTCGCGTTATCCCAGTTATGACTTGATGGTGGAGCAAACGATAACAAAGAACTATTCCTTCTTTACCAGATAGATTTAAGTGGTATTTAATTTTAAATTTAGTGGTATTTAAATTTATATCAAATAATAAAAGTCAATACATTTATTATTTAACACAAATTTTTAAATAAATATATTCGAAAAACATGCAGTATTTTCAGAAAAAAAAAATGATGACGTATTCTAGAATCAGTGCCAATTTTTTTACCACTGATATATAATTTATTGATAATTGTTCGTTAAACATAGTTAAATGCTATGATATAACTCTCCTTAAAAATTTAGCTGTGTTCCGATAGAATGGTCGCTTTTAAATACTGAATAGAGTTCCAGCATTTGCAATCTGTGATAAAAGTAACGAATTCCAAAGTATAGAATTTCGAAGAATAGCATCAATCTAAACATATCTTTCGTGTTTTAAAAATGACATTCATAGATTCAATAATACAGACTCACTTGCACACAGACAACACTTGGAATACGTTCCAGTTCAAATATACTCGAAACGTGTGAATTCGTCGAAAATGGTAATTCCCAATTTCCAAATGCGAATTCCCACTGCTTCATAATACTTGCAAATAAATTTTTACTTAATATAACATATGTATAGCATACATATGTACAGACTTTTAACGTATTTCACGGTTCCAAATCAAATGAATACGAATAAACTAGTGTTCAAGATCATGTTCAGGTGATAGCTTTTGTTTCATTCTAATAATATTTAGTATTTTCCTAATATTGTTTCTTGTTTAATGAAAATTCAAGAAATTGTTAACTATGCAATTATAGAAAAATTATATCCATTAAATCTTTAAACTCCCATCCCGATATTTGTCATGGATGTTAAAAAATGTTTAAGGGTAAATGTAGAAAAACATTTTTTTGGAAAAAGTGTAGTTCTTCGGGGTTCAAGATCAAAGTCTATATATTTGACCTTAAAAAGTGTTTTCAGTAAACATGTTTCGAAGCATATTTTTTAAAGCCATTCTTAAATGATAGAAAGTTTACAGAAAATTATATATCTGGTAAATTCCTTTGTTGATTTGGTATGGATTATTTCAAATCCATCAGCTCAAAATCCTCACGAGATAATTTTTTTTTAATTTTAGATTTAAGTGCAATCTTATATAATTCTAAACCCGCATTGTTTTCAATTGTGAATCACTTTTATTTCTGGTCATTGTCCTCATTTACAATTCCGCTAGTCTGATTCCATTTTGTTCTACTGACAATTTCGGACTAGGAAATTTATAACTTGGACTTTAGTGTTTTGTGTAGCGTAAGCTAAATTGTATAATAATGTGTGGTTGGCTGCGTGGAAAAATTGAAATTGTTACTTCTCATAGAAGTTCTTAGCATTACATTATATAAAAAGTTTCCTAGCTATTATTTTAGACTGGTAGCATACCCGTTCTTCGTACGGAGGATATAATATCAAGAAACTTATAATTCGCAATCATGTGCAAATTCTGTTAAAATATTAAATTTATTGCTCCTAAAGAGAAGTGTAAGAATATCTGTTCTCACTATGCGAAATTATTTTCACGGGCAGATAAGAAAAAAAAAATCCAGGCCCCTTTTGTAAGCAAATATACAAAAAAAAAAACAGAATTGAATCAATATATGCAACCCCGTACTATTTATATTGTCGCAAATTAGAAAATATGCCAGTGTGTTAGTAGAAGATTACCCGTATTACAATATGAATCTCAAAATCTTTGCCAAAATAAGAGAGATGACGTAATAAATTGAAAATATCAATAATCCCCGTACTCTTTATTCCAGAAGGTTGTAATTGATTCCAATATATGCCAATATATATCAAAACATATGTCAATAAACCTGTACTACTTATATTCTCGTAAATTAGAAGATATACCCGTGTATTTGTAGAAGATTACTCGTACAACGTACAATATATGAGTTTAAACAATTTTTGTCATGATAAAGCAATTGCATAATTACTTGAAAATATCAATAATCCCTGAATCAATAATCCCCTAAAATATCAATAATAATAACGTTTAAACCTGAAGACCGTAATTGATATTAATTATCCAGTCAAAAATGCTATAAGAAAAATCAAATCGTTTGTGGCGATTGTGCGTCGCCAGTACCGACCTCGGGCTTACAAGACCGCCATTATAATCATAGAGCGAAAGCTAGGTTCCGCTCCGATCTCATAATGCGGGTACAGTTTCCAAGCATCTTTGATTAGATGCCTTTGCTGCCGCACACTCCCTCAGCTGATGTGAAGGCCCCGGTCTAATTTCGGCGAGGAGGGGGCCACTGAGAAAACCCCCGCGTGTCCCCCCGAAATGCAGTTGAGGGGCTGAAGGCCGGGAGGCGCGTTTCTTGGGGCGTGACGTCAGTCGTGGTCAACCAGGAAGGGAGTGGCAAGGCCTCTGACTCCGTGTGGTGCTGCCATCTCGTGTTGAGAGGTGAGATCGTTGGAGAGGAAGGTTGCGTGTTTCAAACGTCCAGTCATCATTGTGGGGATTGTGAGTCTCCAGGACCGAACTCGGGACATCGTGCTTACAAGACCGACATCATAATCATAGCGCAAAAGCTAGCTTCTGCTCCGTTCTCATAATTCGGGTACTGGTTCCAAGCATCTTTTATCAGATGTCTTTGCTGCCGCACGTTATTTTCTAAAATATATTTCTATATCCATTTAAATTATTATTCAAATCGAAAAAATAATAACTAAAATTAACAGACAGATTTAATTTAATTGCGTTTTTGAGCAACATGATATAAGATAGAATCTTCCTCATAAACTACGACATTAAATAACCATTTTGATTTATTTATACCTTTCATTGATCAGTAAAAACTTGTGAAAAATAAATCATGGAGATATATTTCCCATTTAAATCATGTTTCAAACAATTCATGTTTTTCAGAAAGTAACTAATTAGAGCAAAAAATCTCCCATCAAACTCAGAGATAAAGTTTTAATTCACTTTCAAACGAGTTCCAAGCTTTTCGTTTGGATAAACCACGGAGTTAGAGAGTAGAACTCCTAGGAAAAAGTTTCGTTTTTCATTAATATCTCAACAACTCCTGGTCTTAGATACTCGAAACTTGGAATAAATTTATGGGGGGCCATTTTAAGGCTATCTACAAAATTTCATCTAATTAGGTTCAGCCGTTCTTTCGTGATGATGAGACAAACAAAAATTTATTTTTTACTAATATTTCGAGAACCACTGATCGTAGAAATTCCAAGCATAGAGTAAATTTTAAGTGGGTCTATTTTCAGTCTACCCACAAAATTTCATTAAATTCGGTTCAGCTGTTCTCCCGTGATGACGGGACAAACAGAGAGACAGACAGATTTTCAATTTTATTTATACAGACTAGCAGCATACCCATTCTTCCTACGGAGTATATAATATAAAGAAACTTAAAATTCACAAACATGTGCAAATTCCTATAGTATACTAAATGACATTTTTAATCAAAATATTCTGCTAAAATATTTAACATAATGCTCCTAAAAGAAGTTAAGGAATGTTTGTTCTCTCTATTCAAAATTATCTTCACAGACAGATCTGAAGAATAAAACACCCTGGTCTCCTTTGTAAGCAAATTAAAAAATATATGGAATTGAATCAATATATGCAAAATAAGACCGTTAAAATTGTATAGTACCCGTACTACTTAAATATGCGAATATTAGAAAATATAATCTGTATTAGTAGATTACATGAATAAATTGAAAATATCAATAAATCAGTAATCTTTAAACCAGAAGGAAGTAATTGATTCCAATATGTGCCGAAATGAAAGTGCTAAAATTATATGGGAAGATATACCCGTACTACCTATAATGTCGTAGATTAGAAGATATGCCCTAGTGTTAGTAAAATATTACACTAACATAATATGAGTCTTAAAAATTTTTGCAAAATAAAACAGATTAAATAATAAATTAAAAATATCAATAATCCCCGAAATCTTCATACCAGAAGGCCGTTCTTGATACCAATATATGCCAATACATGTCAAAATATATGCCAATATACCTGTACAATTTATATTCTCATAGATTAGAAGATATAGCCGAGCATTTGTAGAAGATTACTCGTACAACATACAATATATGAGTTTCAACAATTTTTTGCCGCAATAAAACAAGGCATAAGAAATTGAAAATATCAATAATCTCTGAATCAATAATCCCCGAAAACATCAATAAAAATAATGTTTAAATCTGAAGATCGTAATTGATATTATTCAGTCAAAACTACGATGGCAATGAAATTCATTTTATATACATATCTTCATTATTAAAATCGGAAAGTATTTAATAAAAATCTTCTTCCTCGTAAACACACTGAATTTAAATCCGTTGCTAAGCGACATGTTATGATTTGCTTTAAATAAATTGTTGGTCAAAATATCGTCTGAATAATGCGATCTCTAATGAAGGTTTGGCGGCATTTAAAAAAATCACCAAATTTATCGCCAAGTGGAACTATAGAGCTGACAGTCCCACTTGGCGATAAATTGACGAACCATCATCAAAATATTATCCCCTAAAAACACACAATTTCATTTATTTAGAGCAATTTTATCGATTTCAAAATATTTTTATGGTTTTTCAAACATTTTTATCAATTTGGTGATATTTTAAAAATTCGCTAAATGTGCTACTAAGTAAGATGGTTGGACTGACAGACAAATGCTAACGAAACACCAGTTCAGTACTTTCTTCTAGCAAAGCAAAATAAATTGCATTGATTTACATCGTTTTTATCAATTTGGAGACATTTCAATCAATTTGGCAAGTTTAAGAAATTTGCCAAGTTAGCGATATCCAGCCAAATTTGCAGCTCTAAATTTGCAGATCTGAATAAAATATCGTGATCCAGTTTGTATATACTAAATGAAAACACTAAAATATTATTAGAAGATATACCCGTTCTACTTTTTTTCTGTTTCAACTCAGATAAAATAATTTATTGGGTAGGCAAAATATTGGTTTAATAGCTATATATTGGTTTATTAGCTAAACACAATATATGAACTTGAAACCTCTCTACCAAAATAAATGAAAGTAATGTTCGCAGTTCGCAATTAATATAATTAAAAAAAATCAAACCGTTTTTTTCTAAAATATATTTTTATATCCATTTATTTATTATTCAAATCGAAAAAATAATAATAATCATTAACAAACACATTTAATTTTATTGCGTTGCCGAGCAACATGATATAAAATAGAATCTTCCTCATAAAATGCGAAATTGAATAACATTTTGATTTCTTTATACTTTTTCATCGTAGAGTAAAAGCTTGTGAAAAATAAAAGCCATAGAGGTAGATTTTTCCATTTAAATTTATGTTTCAAACAATTCATGCTTTCAGATAGTGACTAATTAGCGCAAAAAATCTCCACCAAACTCAGAAATAAAGTTTTATTTCTCTTTGACGTTTTAAACAAACGATTTTCATCCTTTCCGTTTGGATAAACCACGGAGTTAGAGAGTAGAACTCCTTGGAAAAAGATCCGTTTTTCATTAATATCTCGACAACCCCTGGTCTTAGAAACCCGAAACTTGGATAAAATTTATGGGGGCTATTTCCAGGCTACCCACAAAATTTCATCAAATTCGGTTCAGCCGTTCTCTCGTGATGATGGGACAAACAGACAGACAAATTTTCAATTTTATATATATAGATAATGGCTGTTCCATTCTGATCAAAGATTATAAGTGGGAAACTGGTCCATTTAAACCAGTCCCATCCTTCCATAAATATTATCAGTTGTAGTAGTGGTATTACAATTTCGGAATCGGGGGTATAATGATTCGTATTGGCAGGTAGTTATATACATATATAAATTTTAAAATCTCTGTCGGTATGAAAGTGTATCTATGCATGTGCCCTTTCAATAGCATTACGGAACAATGACTGCATCGAATTTGATGAAATTTTTGGATTTGACTTAAAAAAGCCTCATTAAGAATTAATTATCAGCTTCGAGTTTCTAGGACAAGAGTAATTAGGGAGAGATATTAACCCTAGAACGATGGAAGCGGTCATTTTGACCGCATAACTACATTGAGAAACGATTACTCCAAAAAGTCCTCCGTCGTTCTAGTGTTAATAAGAAATGCACTATTAAATTTTCATTGATATCAAATATGCAAAATATTTGAATATACCTTCCGTAAAATCAATTAAAAAAAAACTGATGTGGACAACACATGACTTTCCTTATATAATGTAATGAATTTACTACTTTTACAGTAAAAAAATAGGTTTTTCTTATAGTAGATACTAATATTCTTTCCAAGATATTGAATTTTCGACAATTAGTCGTCATTTTCATTGATTTAGCATCATTTTTATCCATTTGGCGAGATTTTCATTAATTTGGCAACATTTCAAAAAAGTCGCCAAATTGGCGACATTCCGCCAAATACGTCGCCAAAATCTCGCCAAGCGTTATGCACTAAGAAAAAAGTTATTCTTACAGCAGATAAATGACTATTGGCGTTCAAATACAAAAGTATTATTCAAAGTATATTTTTTCATGAATGGAACGAGCTAGATCCACGAGAATGATGTCACTCAATTTATCGCATGGTATTACATATGAAAAGTGAACATGTTTCTCAATAGGATTTTTTTTATGTGACTTTTTCATAATTTTTTTGAAAAATGTACAATATCTCGAGAATGGTTCATGGTAGCGTTCTAAAATTTATGCCAATCGTTTTCTAATGAAAAATTACATAAGAAATGTCTATTTGCGTAACTTTATTAGCGGTTTTGATTTTTTGACGATTTTTTCATAATTTTATTCGAAAATTTAGGGGGGTTCTGAACATTCGATTGCATATAAAAACAATAGGCTTCTAGTGTTTACGGATTGTGATTTTTGTACCAAATTTGGTTCGAATCGGTCCATTCGTTCGTCTGTTATCGTCTCCACAGACTCACTGACACACACACACACACACACACACACACACACACACACACATACACACACACAGACATCACTTCAAAAATGTTTGATTCGTGATCAGGGATGCTTGAAACGTGCTCTCCCGTCGAAAACTCGAATTCGAATTTTCGACCCCGTCACAATACTTTCCTTATACATTATGTATATAAGGAAAGTAAAAATTACCCAACTACGGAATTAAAACCAATGAGTTTATGTAGCAGACGATTATTATTAAAAGTCCTTCGTTTTCAATATTAAAGAAATGTACATAAATAGTATTTATTAGAATTGTGTGTTTGAATGATTATATCTGGCGCCTTTTCTTTATATTTGTTTACAAAAGCGACTACAATATTTTATTCTGCAAATCTGCCTGTTAAGTTTATATTGTATAACAAGAATATAATTTTAAGCATCCTTTTAGGAGCATAATTAATAGTATTTTAATAGAATGTTTTGAATACCATTGTTTGTTACTTAGAATACTAAAGTAATTTGCACATGGTTGTGAATATATGTTTCGTTACATTGTATTCTCTGTACGAAGAACTTTTATGCTGCTCAATTGCTAGAATACAAAAGCAATTACGTAAATAATACCAAGGTAATGTATTAGACTTTGTTTTGATTTTCTTGAGAATATATGGATTTCGTATGTTAATTCTTGTCGCGAAGCGAAGCAAAATCTATACTTGCCAGAAATGGGTGATTCTTTTACTAAAAAATATGTAGGTAGATTGCAATTTGCATACACATTCGCAAATGTGCAGAATCAGAATTTCAAATATTAAATGCAAATGTATAAGTCCGCCTGTATATTAAATTCCGTTAATTTCATTCTATTGTTTTCCTGTATTCTAATTTAATTTATTATTCAAATTCCAAAATTGATATCCTCAATTATTAAAACATTGGAGATTTTCAAATATTAAAATGAATTTTTTTATACATCTAATTTAATAATTATTTGTTAAATTAAGCATTAATTTGAAATCTTTCACTGACCACATACTTTATAGGCGCAGCTATGAAGTATATCTACCAAAAGCTATTATCAGGAAGTATCAATAACAAAAGCCACTACGAGCAAAATGCTTTTATCACTAGTAAAAAGTTGGCGTTTGAATCGGGCTAATGATAAAGATTCAGTATAAAAATGTACTGGTGTATTCTATATATACTGTTATGTAATAAATTTGTGTTATAGAATTTTTTACATTTTTCGCCAATATTTATGGAAATGTATTCAAAGTGATTTTTTTTTCACCTCTTAAGTTTCATTAATACAGTTACGTGTAAGACAAATACGTACAAAATTGGTATTTGAGCTATTATTGGTTTTAAATGTTTGATATCCAAGAACACGAAAAATAACTAGCTTAAACACTGTCTAACTAAATATGAAATATTAAAGCCACTTGCGGATTATCAATAAGAATGACTAGAATTTCGTACAATTATATGTGCCGATCAGGTAGTCGAGCGGTCAGGGGCATGCGTTTCCGCCTGATCGCTGGATTGCTGGGTTACGGGTTCGAATCCCGCCAGCGGACATGGATGTTGTCATGTCGAAGCCAAGTCAGACTTCCGCCCTTCGGGGAGCTTCTATAAAAGTGAAGTTGCAATTCTTCGCCATGGCATACCCTGAGGAGTCTTGTGGATGTGGTGCCCCCTCACTATGGGGGAATCGAAAAAAAAAATAAATATATGTTTGGCTATTTTTTTTAATGTGGTTTAAAAAATCAAACCCTATAGAAATCCTTAAAAGTTACGATTTCGATGCAATTATAAATAAGTGTATATTACAAATAAGTGAATATTTTAGGTGTTTTTTACGGTATATATTGAAAGTGTGTAGGGAAAATTATATAAAAAGAATTTTCTGGGTTTTTTTATTTGTCAATGTATTTTATTAATTTCCCTCTATGGCTAAATTAAAACGTTTAATTCTTGGAATCGAGGCATTTTTAAATAATAATGTTTTGAAATTGAGTCCAAAATTTAGGACCACGGCAAGGTTCCGTCCCACCACCCTCCCAAAGTCATCATGTCCGAAACTATATCTTGCAAATTCATATTGTAATTGACGTAACTAACCCTGATATTCAGGGATCTGTAGTTCACTCTTCTAGAAGGCTAAAGCCGTAATTATTTCTTATATGTAACACGCTCACCAAGTAAAGGGGAAAAATATATTTGATGCGGTAGCATCATAATCCTCCTCTAAATGCATTTTTAGACGTTGTCGTTTTTTTACATTATCGATATACATAGTATAATATATAGAGAAAATATAGTGACTAGGTCGAAAATGCGAATTCGACTTTTCGAAGGAAGAGTACGTTTCATGAAGCCCTGAACTTGAATTAGTCAACGTGGTGTGTGCTTTTCCGGGAGACTGTGGAGACTATATCTCACGAACAAGTGGACCATTTCTATTGAAATTGTGTACAAAAATTACTATCAGTGAGTGCTGGGTGCATATTGATTTTAAAAGCGATCGAATGTTCATTAGATCCCCAAACTTTTGAATGAAACTTTGAAAACAATTCGAACCTTAAAAAATGTTACTTAAATAATGAATTTCTATGTAATATTTTTTAATTTAAAAGCGATTGGCACAATCTTTCGAACGCTAGTATGAAACTTTATAAATATATTGCACTATTTTCCGATAAATTTATCAAAAGAATCATATGAAATTCAAAAGCAGTTTTTACTAATGTGAAATGTGTACACTTTTCATGTTTAATATGCGATAAATGTGTTAGTTACTTTCAGCCATCAGAAAAGATACATTTATGAAATACTTTTGTATTCTGACGCCTAAGAATTCAACAACACTCATGAATATAAGAAATACTATTATATCTAAAAACTATTATGTCGAAACTATTATACTATTATGTCGAAAAAATTGTCTGCTTCTCTGTGTAAAATCACTAAATATTTCATTCATATCAGCTATATTGTAAACTCCATGAGCTAAATAATTTTGCGTTAAAGAAATGCAGCAATAAAGAAATACATCTCATTCTACATATTTTGGAGTTTACATTTCCTATAAGTGAAAATTAGATTTCGTTGTAGAAATAATGAAAGTTGGATGATCATTTAAACTCAAATATATTGTAATTGAGTTGTATCAGAACATTGATTTACAGAATTTAAGAAAAAATAAAGCGGTTTTAGGACGGATAGAACACTAAATATGAATTAAAAAGAACTTTAAAAATCACAATTTTGATACAAGATGGATGCCATATTTTATTTTGAAGTGAGTCACGTGATCTCTTCATATAATGGTCACGTGATCTCTCCGTATAAAGGGTGTAATTATTATTTTAATTTTTAATTTAAAAACTACCGAATATATTTTGCTGAAATATTTTTTGTATATTTTATGGGATAGTTTGAATATTTCATAAAACAGGCGAATGACGAAGGTCAAAGTGCCTGGCCATTTGGGAAAAAAAAAATTTCATAAAACTTTCAAAGGAATTTAGGAATTTTAAATTCGCTTAAAAATGTTTGAAAAAATTAGATCTGATAGGATTCAATGTATTTCATTTTTTCAACCCGGGGACAATCCAAAACTAATTGGGTGATATTATTCATTTATATTCCCATAGGTCCCACAGACTGTCTGAACAACATACTAAAATTTCATTTTGATAAAGTCATTTTGCGGCAGTTATCGTGCTAACGAACAGACAGATAGACAGACAGAATGAACAAAGTTATAAACACTTTTCAACTATCTTATAAAGTGTTAAAAAAGCCATCTTGCTATATGTTTGCCTATTTAAACAGGTTCAATAAATCGCTGGCATTTTGGTGGATAAAATATAACATTTTTTATTTTTCAAATCGAAAAGCTGGATTTAAAAAAAAAGTGATTCAATCAAAGTTCACACAAAATAATTTTTCATGCATTATTAAAGTTATTGCTAGACTATTTCAAAAATTGTTACACTTTACGCTTAATATACGTTAATGTTCACGGATGAATATATTTGTTGAGAAATTGTTAGCGACTGAATCCTTTAAATCTCCTGCAATACATGTTAATGTATAGGGAAAGTATTACAATCGTGTCGAAAATATAGAAACTAGAGTTTTTGACGAATTTACACGTTTTGGGATTTCTAGAATACAAAAATATGTATTTTAGCAAGTTGTTTGTGTGTATGTATGTGGGTGTGCCAGTCTATGCAATGTATGTGTCCACTCGCCAAATTTGTGTCGCCAAATTTTATAGGTACGTCACTTGTGGGTGACAATGATTCTGATTAGATTCTGGTACGAATTGGTAAAAAAGAGCCTGTGCTTTTTACACAAAAATTGTCTATATCTAGCAAAAAATACAACGTATGCTCAAATGTATCAATAGAATGCTTGTCTCATACGTATATTTCAACGATGGAAAGAATGAGACCTACCACTTTTCCCTGGGACTAACAGTTTTCTAGAGAATTTAGTTTTTTTTCACTTTTTCTATTCAGCATTGTGCAGTTAAATTCAATTTCTTGAATTATTAAAGAAATAAAGATTGGATGGATTTAAGTTTGTAGGCTAAGTTATGTGCTGCCCACATCAGATATTTTACTTTCCGTACAATACATGGTAAATTGTACGGAAAGTATTGTAATCATGTCGAAAATCGCAACTCGAGTTTCGACAGATTTGCACGTTTCGAGAAAAATATACTTTTAGCATGCAGTGTGTGTGTCTGTCTGCGTGTCTGTCTGTGTGTGCCACTCTAACTCTAAAACTTATTGACTAAATTTCATAAATTTTAATATGTAATTACTTATGGGTTTCTTTCATGCTGATTAGATACTGGTACGATTCTTGATAAAAGAAGCCGCGTTTTCTGTCGGCAAAAAATATTCCGCAAAAATAACCCTGAATGACCGACAAAATTTGCAATTACTAAAATAAACTGCGTATGCTCAAATGTGTCAATTAAATTTTTGATTTATTATTTTTATCATACAAAATATATATAAGTCCAAAGTGCTTCAAATAATTGATTGTTCGAAATGCAGTGCGTGTACTTGCATTTTCATGATGAAGAATTGTGAAGAATGACAAACAAATTATCGTATATAAATGAGCCTTTAGTGTTCTACGATCCCCCAATGTATCGATTGAATTAGGTCGGTTTTATCAAAACAGAAAGCATGTTTTTTCTTCAAAGACTTCGTGCTCGAACAACTTTTGTAGCATTTGGTTCATTTTGAAACACCCAAACAATAGATTGTTGTTTCGTTTAGGGTTCGTCACCTATTATAATAGCAAGGAATTTTTATGAGATTTTCCTTGCACCATTTGACACGGGGATTCTTTTGATCTTGAGTTAAATTGTGTGGAATCCAACACGCTTTTTGACTTTTAATTGATCATGTTAAATTGAATGTGCTAGGGTCCTGAAAATTTACAAAAATGCCTCAATATCATAATATGTTATATATCGATCTAAAATGATTATTTGTTGCTCAGCATCAATGTTTCCCACTTCACTCATTTCTTGGTCGTCCTTCACGAAATTCGTAACTGAGACTCCTACATCCAATATAGAATTATTTAACCCAGTTTATATCTGCTTTCGATGATGTTTCATCACCTAATGTCGAATTCATTCGATCAACACACTGTTGCTGTGTCAACCCTTCTACTACGACCCAGACGTCCGATCTACCCGAAAGTGTAAGTTATCTGATTGGACGTCCGAAAATTTCACCCAATTCAGAACGGAATACAGTGGGGGCGGCACCCACATGACCTATACCATCCTTCCACTACCATCTCACTCTTATAAGGATTTATGAACCGACATATTTAACTTGCCTAAACTGTCCGAGAACACAGTTATAGTTTTGGCGGAGGCTGGAATCGAACTCGGTGTTTTCGAATGCAATCGGATTCCCGCGCATCAACCAGCTATTTCAACATTTTTTTTTCGACCCAGACCTTTCGACCTACCCAAAGGTGTCGGGTATATTTTAGTCATCCAGGAAGTGTCACCCATTTTACATTTGAAGACAGTGCAGGCAGCATCCACAACTTCCGTACCCTCATGTCCTTACCACTAATCTCTTAGGAGGACTTTCGGACCCATATATTTAATATACGCATATTCCTCATGAACACGAGCCGCAACTAGAACTCGAGTGGTCAGGGGACAGTCACCGCACGCTAACCACTGGGCTGTTGCACCCTTGTGTCAACCCTCGTCAAAAGTCATAAGAAATTCGCACAAAAATCCCTTCGACTTAAATGCATGTTTTGTAACGAACGCATGTTTTGAACAGTAAATTCAAAACCATGCCATAAAATAAACGTTATAACATTTATTGTTCTTTAATAGCCATTTTTAAGTGGTGAAATTAAGTGAAATAAGTTTCTTATCCTCCAATCCACGAAACTCAAGTTTCAGATACACCAATCCACGAAACAGAAGAGATTTAAATATATGTTTTTGTTTTCTTAAAATGATTGTTTACGTTACTGAAGAACGAATCAACAGATTTTACTAATTAAACTTGAAAGGGAGTAATTCCATGTTAAAAATTATTCATAGATATTACTGATTACATTTTGATTCAGTCTTATCTCGGATAATGTTCTATATATGGAATAATCGCAATAAATAAGTAAAATAATATAAAATTAGATAAATATAGTAATCTTAGTAAACAGCCTTGCAGCTTAAATACGAATGTTTTGATTACTCAAATGACCCATTTATATCGGTATGGTATAAAAATGTTACATTTCAGCACTTTATAATACCTGGAGATATGCTACTTTACGTGTATGCGAATCTATGTGTGTGCGTTTTTATCCACCCTAACTGGAAAACTAATTTGGTAGGTGAGTCCCTTGTAAGTGACTCTGGTGCTGATTATATATTGGTACGATTCGAGATAAATTAACCTTCCTGTTTTTGCAAAATGGCCCGCAAAAATTATTTGTATCCACTCTAGCTGAAAATTTAACAGAACAGCTTTCACAAAATTCTGTAGATACATCACTTGTAGCATAATCCTGTGCTCTCATAACTGAACTTCAGAACTTCTTCATAAGAGATATAGCGACAAAAAAACTAATGAAAAAGAATTCTTTGACCCAAGCTGTAGCCATGGACATAATTTATTAAAATCTCGAAATATATTCCCTGAAACAAAGTATTTATTCCTCAGTTGAACTTGCTTGAGTCTATTTCTATATCCAACTACAGTCTCCACTTAGCAAAAAATAGCATATTTCTGCACATCTTAGACAAATGACATTAGTTGTTAATGGAATTACTCCAGAAGATATGCAGATTTATACAGACGGCAAGAAAAATGAGAATTTGTATACCTCTAGTGGAATCCACATTAAGACACCAGGCCATGAGTTTAAAATGAAATAGAGTAATCCAAACTATTTTTCTATCTTCCGAAATGAATTAATAGCTATTGATGTGGGTAGTAATGTTGGGACAATATGGATTTTATCTGATAGCGATAGCAGAAGCTCAACTCAGCACAGAGAAGTTGAATAAGTGTGGCAAGTGGGACCAGTATTTCTATATTGAGCAATCTTAAATGCCTTTCTTCCCAGTGGTTAACCTTTCACGTGGTATATATGGTAAATACCGTTAGCAAAGCAAAGTATATCACTGGGTAATCTTTGACTTTCACTAATTTTCTTATCTTTCTTCTCTAGACGGAAATATTTGGAAAAAATACATGACTTACCCCCCCCCCCAAACTCATGACTGATAAGAAAATATCAGACGGTGCAATCCAGGTTTATCAGTGGCCCCTCAAAAGGTCCCTATATTAGTCATGGCCGTAAGATTTACTTTGCAGCAGATGTAGTGTCGAGCAGGCTTCCCCGCAGCATATACACGGAAACATATACACGCAGCATATACACGGAAGCATATACACGCAGCATATACACGAAAGCATATATACGCAAAATATACACGAAAGCATATATACGCAGAATATACACGGAAGCATATACACGCATCATATAAAAGGATAAAGGTGAAAAGCATAGACCAGGAGAAATACGTCCACATGACTCGCGGTCACTTCCCATGGGCCTGCCTCCTTGGATAAGGCCTCGGCTTTATCGGACAGAATGATAGCAATTTGTCTTTTTTAAAAATAAATGTATAATTGCAGGTAAACGAGAATTCAAAGACAAGCATGCAAAAAGCATTAAAATAGTCTTCATTAATATTCATTATTAGAGTGCAAATTTAGAGACATCATAATTGTAGTTGCATTAAAGACAACACTACCTGCTTTATTTATCCTTGCTCATTAAAAGTGGACAAATCTTATTCAAGTAGAACAAGCCGCTACTGATAGTAACCTTTTTAATCGGAAATCTCGGTTTCCGGTTGAAATGATGCAAGAATATCCCCTGAAATGCATGGCATGGCTTTTGATATCCGCTGATCTATTTTCTTGTCAATCATCTTGTTTAATTAGAAGAAAATTAATGTATTGATGTCGAGATCTGTTGTGGCCCATACGGATAATTATAATACGAAGAATTTTGCTCATTCTTTTGAATTACCATGTAGATTAGCATACATAAGAGAGATATTTACATGCAAAGTAAAAGATCATAACATCGTACATGTAATAAGATATGTTTACGTGTGCGCGTTCGTCTGTAGCAGAAAATCGAAGTATCGGACACAAATCGTACGGTGCACCTGAGAGAGATTCTTATAAAATTCCAATTACTTGTAAAGTAATGAACTTTAAATGCGAAAAATAGCCATTTTCCGCTACTTTGTCAAATCAAGTATGTTTATTCTTTGCAGTTGCAGACAATATTCCAGGGCGGGTGTTTTGATTACCTGGCAGTTATTTTGTCTCAACAAAAAAACAGCTGTTTGCAAACTAATTCATACATATTTATCGATTTTTAACTTGATGAATCAAAATATTTCGTTCAAATTTTTGATTTTTGTTCAAATCAGGAGATTTGAATGTGTTATCTCTATATGTATTATTTAAGTAGCAAATGCTTATTAAGGATACGGCTAACATGGCTAATTTATTTTCGTAATTCAATAAAACTATCACCTGTCCGCTATTTGCAGGTGTCTGCTTCACTATTAAGAAAGTGAACTTTGTGAAACCTCTCAATAGAAGATGCCCAATCGACATTGATTTCGGCCGTCATATAGAATTTTTTGCTATATGATCCTCACAATTTTTTATGAGTAACTCCTGTGCAATGAACGAAAGTGCCAAACCCAGGTTCTAAAAATATTCGTACGATTTTTATAATATTTGATTCGTATTTATTTCTTATAATATTTTAAGTCGCGTTATCCCAGTTCTGATTAGAAGTTGGTACCAATCGATTAAAACAATTATCCCCTTTTTACCAGATAGAATTAAGTGAAATAAAAGTTAATACATTTATAATTTAATGTAAAATGTTAAATAAATTTACTCGAAAAACATACAGTATTTCCAGTAAAATGAGTTGTTGTTGTGACCCAGACCTTCCGTCCTACCAGAAAAGTGTAAGGTAACTGTTTGGAAGGCCGTGAAGAGCTACCCAATTTAGACCGGACTACGTGTCAATGTCCTTTTTATGGACATATAATGCATTGATAATTGTTCATTTAATATAGCTAAATGCTATAATTATAAACTCCTTAAAATTTGGGGGGGGGGGGTCCGAACATATATATGGTCGCTTTTAAATAATCAATAAAGTTCCAGCAACAAACTGTGATAAAAATATCAAATCCCTCAGTATTTCAAAGAATAGCATCAAAAGCTCTTCTTTCTTTTATGAAATATCGTATTCATAGACTTAATGATACCGACTCACATGACATCACTTTGAATACGTTTGAGTTCAAGTACGCTCGAAATGTGTAAATTTGTCAAAAATGAGAATACGAATTTCTTACCCCATCACGATCCTTTTCTTTATACTATGTATGCAGGTACAGTAGCAATCGCGATGTATGTACTTATAATTAATTCTAATATTTATTTGTGTGTTTTATTTATCTTATTATTAGTTCATCTCAATTTATTAAAATATTTTAAAATACGCATTGCATAACTACCAAATACTGTTAAATTCCACAATCCATTAGTTAACTAGGCACATCCACCCACGCTTCTCTCAAGCGAAACGTGTAATGGTCTGGCGATGTGACACCTACTCGCTTAATAAAAGTTCTTTAACGTAAACACTTTCAAGTGAATACTTAAAACTGCCGCATATTTTAGATTTATGTTAACATAGAAATTGCGGTGTATATAATAATATTACATCTCCCGTCACTACATGTTGCTTTATTGTAAATGTATTTATGTATTTTATTATAAAAATCAATCATTGATAAAATACTTTCAATGGATTGATTAGGTTAATAGTCAGTAGATAATTTTGGTACAGTTCACCCCGTTTAATTTGCATACACTTCGCTCAAGTCTATTGTATGGGATTATGCGGATGCACAGATTAATATTATTAATACCTCTCTTAATTAAGTATTATAAACATAATGAATATAAAATAATTATATCAATTTACGACATAATTCGTAGTTATATAATACTGTATATATAATACATTCCTTCTATTTATTATGTATATACCTTTTGAACTACATAGGAAAAAATCTGATGCGGGTAACATATAACTTTCATTATCTCATGCAATGAATTCACCCGTTTTACAGTTAAAGAATAATGTATAAGATCTACGGTACTGAGATTTCATCATTGAATTGTACTTTTGGCGATTTTCCAGATGACAATATGTAATACTGATTCAACGTACCCATATTCCTGATATTTCACAGAACTCTATATAATCGATTATCAATATTTATAGCATCCTCAATAAGTGATATAGTCCATTTATTAAAATATTTTAATAATTAATTTATCAATTAGTCATTATTTTCATTAATGTAGCGTCATTTTTGAAATTTTGACGAAACTTTCGTTAATCTGATGGAAATATCGACAAGGTTGCGATACTTTTCTAGATTATTCACCATGTTAACCTGATACATCACCAAGTGTTACAGACCAATAAAGAGTAGAGCATTTCTTATATACCAGAATGTATGCCCTTCATATGATGGAAATCAGAATTTGCGAAACATTTCTTCGCATTTGGCGTCATATTTATCAATTTGGCGATATTTTTTTCAGTTTGGCAAAATTGAAAAGAGTCGCCATGTTAGCGACGGCCCGCTAAATTTCTCGCCAAGCTTTACCGATGGACGGATGGAGAAATGGGCTATTTCTTATTGTCTTTACAAGATATCGAACTTTCCTCAATTAGTCGTCATTTCATTGATTCAGCGTCAGTTTTGTCGATTTGGCAAATTTTTATCAATTTCGTGACATTTTCGTCAATTTAGTAACATTTAGAACGTCACCATGTTGGAAATATTCCGAAAAATTCGTTACCAAAATTTATCCGAACGGTACGGACGGAAAAAATAGCTATTCTTACAGTACTCGTAGATTCTTATATTCTTTCCGAGAAATTGCATTTCCGTCAATCATTCAATCAATCAGTCGTCATTTTCATTGATTTAGCGTCATTTCTATCAATTTGGCGACATTTTCCTTAATTTGACAATATTTAAAAGCATTACCCGAAGTAACTTTTCTCATGAATGAAACAATCGAGTTCCACGAGAATGCAACCAAATTTATTACATGATATTACATATATGTGAACATATTTTGCAATAGTTAATATTTTTTAATTTTATGTGATTTTTTGATAAATTTATTTTAGAAATGTGCAATATCTCGTTTCATGCTAGCGTTCTAAAGTTGATGTTAATCGTTTTTGCATGAAGAATTACAAAAGAAATGACTATTTGCGTAACTTTATTAAAGGTTTTGATTTTGTGATGATTTTTTCGAAATTTCACTTGAAAATTTAGTGGGATTTCGAACAGTCGATTGCGTTTAAAAACAACAGATTTCCACTATTCAACTATTGTAAATTGTTTATCAAATTTGCTACGAATCGCTCCTTTCGTTCATCAGATATCGTCTCCATAATCTCACCCACACACATACAAAGAAATATACTCACACACACAGACACCACCTCAAAAATGTTTATTCGTGTTCAGGGATGCTTGAAACATGCTTTTCCTTCAAAAATTCAAATTTGAATTTTCGAACACGCCACAATACTTTCCTTAAGGAAAGTTAAAATAGGTAAATGAATTTGGCGATTTTTCACTTTTCCTTCCATGTCTTTCAACTCTGAAACTGAAATTAACGAGTTATGGTTTCTCAAATTTTATGGAAACAACCCGGTATTCCTATGCAATAAAACGAGTATATTCAATTTTAACCCCATGGAATTAGTTTTTCTTTCCAGAACATTATATGCACATAAGATATGTATGCGAATATCCGCTACGCGATTAATTAGGGTTATATTTTAAGAATGGTCAATTATTTGTACACAGATAGAGTTTGTCAAGAAAATTTAGGATATGAATTTAGTGTGTCTCACTATACTTGATGTATAGCTTGAATAATGTTCGAATAAAAAATTGCGAGTTTTATAAATTTTTATTAATATTAGATTTTCTCATTATTTATAGTTTGCCAAATTTCATGGAGATGGGACTTGTTAAAAATATATATATAGATTACAGTTTTGGTTTAAGATTTCTGTGATTACAATTTTTATTGAAAATACGGGACTCGATAGTCATTTTCGTTTGAAACAATTTTAGAGATTTTACAGAAAAAAAAAGAGTGAAAAAATATATTGACTGCACGTAAATCTTCTGTAAACATTATTAGCTAATTTTGGCGAAGTTTGGCTCAATTTTACTTAAACGACCTGGCAACCCTAAACTATTTAGTCTGCTATCCCTCACACAGCACTCTTGTGCATATTACGTTCTATGCAATGACAAATCTCATTGACGTTTAAAACTGAGTAGTGTGTGCATACAAATTTAATTCCATCGATATCAGTCATCTGTTTCTTAAATTGACTGATTAAAAGACTGATTTCAATATGAATCGTGTCATCGAACCTATCTGTTCCCTGTGCCACAGACCTCTCTTTAAATTCAAAAATATGGTGGATAGAATCGGTGTTCTTGAGAAATGCACTCACGTGTTCTGTTTGAGATGCATCCGGAACTATCGGATAGATTCGCAGCATCGAAATGAGCCCCGTACCAACCAGATAAGTTGTCTGCTTCGACCACCGCTACCCGTGAATTGCCCTGTGTGTCATACACCTTCCGATTATATTATGGCTAGCAGGCGTCATCTATGCGATGCAGTGGAAAAATCCAGATTTGTGGTTGAATTTATAAATAATACCAGCAGTATTCCATGCTTATTTGTAAAGCGAGGGTTTGGAATCTGTTTAGGAGACAGATCTTGTGACGGACAGAGAATGATGAACTGATAAAGCTGATAATGTTTTTGAAATTTAAGTCCAATGCCCCAATAGTATATTTTTTATACACAAAGATTATTCCACGTCAAAGTATTTATAAACGTATGATATTTCTTATGAAACCCTTAATTTACAAATTAATGTTAAGAGTGTTTTATTTATGTTGAAAATGGTCTGTTAACTCTTATTTGTAACTCTTATTTGTTTGTTTGGATTTGTATAAAATGTGTACTTCCTAATAAATTTTTCGACTATTATATCAAAAAAGGTGAGAGCCTGTGGTTTCAGCCTTTTAAATATAGAAAACATATTTTAGATGTATTATTTGTGCAGAAAACCGCCTGTAAGGGGCATTTACAAAATACGAAAATTAGAAATGTACATTTTAGTCGGTTTAGGTGTTTAGGAACTTTGCTTTTTCAGCTTTGTGCGGGCTGATTTAAATTAACAATTAATTTTTTAGAAATACATTATTAGTTCCAACTGAAGTTCGCGCTTGTGGATTAAATCGAGTTTCTGCCATTGCAGATATCGATTTTTCCTTGCTGACCAGCTCGCAGTATATGAGATATGGGTCCATTTATATTTATATCTGCAATAGAAATGTCTTGTGTATAATATTTATAACATGTTTTTAGGTTATTTACCATAAATATTAAAAAGTACTAAAGCAATATGATGTCGGGGAATATGCAAGAAGAGTTTTATAATGGATCTGGACTCTACTTTTATTGAACTTAGTTTTGATTGTCTTTACTACGTCACAAAGGAAAGGACTTTCAGACGGCTTAGGAGGTATTATCAAGAGATAGCTAGCTGCTTGAGCATGCTTGCAACGCCCACATGAACAAATCATGATACTATGCCAGTTGTTTGATTGGGTTAAATAGAATACAGCAAAAATAATACTTCATTATATTATAAACAAAGGTTACAGAAGAACATTTCCTTGAAATTCAGATTCAAAATATAATATGCAGTCAGAAAACTATACAAATACATGCAGTTATTCCACTACCTTCAAATAAAGTACTTTCTTTCAAAATACATTCATTTCCAGAAAAGATTAAAGAAAATATTATTGCAGAACTAAAATTTAAAGAAAGAAATGGCTTTGTTATGTGTTAACAAAAGAAACTTATCTAAACTGTTTGATTGGATTATCACATACATTATCAAATTATAAATCTCAAGCAGAAACAGCCAAACTGAACGATATTGTTATGAATAAAAATTCATTAAACTTTAATATGAAATAATAAAATTTCATTTGAATATAAATCAGACAATAGTACTTTGAAAAAAAGAAAAAAGCATATTATTTGCAAACATATTTTTATTTAGCATAACATATGTGTAGCATACACATTTAAACACATTTAAAGGATTTTACTGTTCCAAATCAAATCTATGAGAATAAACTAATGTTTAATATCCTGTTCTGCTGATAATATTTTGTTGCATTATAATAACATTTAACTTTTTTCAAACCGTGTTTCTTATGTAGTGAAATTTACGATCTTTTTTACTGTGCAATTATAAAACATTGTAATTCTATTAATTTTCAAATTCCCATTTCCATGGTTGTTTTCATGATCCGCATTTTGAAGGAGATTGTAGAAAAAACGTTTTTGTTGGAAATTAAGATCCTTTTTTCGGGGACTCAAGATATTAATATCGAGGATCAAGTTTATAATTTGAGTTTAAAAAATAGGTTTTTAGTAAACACGATCTTATCACATATGAATTGAAGTCCATTTCAAAAACTAGAATGTTTAATGAAAATTGTAGGTCAGGCAAATTCATTGGTTTATTTGATATGGAGTGGCTCAAATCCTCAAGCTGAAAATTCACACGAGGTTAATATGGTTTAATTTTAGATTTATATGCAGTCTTATTTAATTCTAAATCGGCATTTTTTCCAATTCTGAAGCATCTTTATTCCTGGTCATTGTTCTCACTTACGTATCCGTTAGTCTAACTTCATTGTGTTCCACTGATTATGTCTGCTTTGGAGATTTCTAACTTTGACTTTGCAGTTTTGTGTACCCCGAGCTGAATTGTATAATTTGTGGCCGGCTATATGGAAATATTGGCAGTTCTCACAGATGGTCGCAATGCAGTATATAAAAAGTTTCCTTGTTATTACAGATAGTCTATTCCACACTGACGAGATCATTATAAGCGTGAAACCAGTCATTGGATGCTGTTACCTGCAAAAGGAATGTATTCTATAAAAAGCGCATGTTGATAGTGGAAATACAATTTCGTTATTAGTAATATAATGTGATTCGTATCTTTAGGTATTTTATCAACATTAATAAATTTGAAAATCTGTCTGTCTGAATATGAGTGTGAGCGTTGTCTTATCAATAGCAATTCGAAAGAATGGCTTTCGGATATGCCTTGAAATAATGGAAATTCAAACCATTTTTGGAGTTTCTAGGACCAGGGTTTATAGAGTTATTAATAAGATACGCACTATTAAATCTTCTATAGATAGCAAATATGCAAACGATATTTGTATCATAAAATGATATGAAAAATGTTAACCACGCAATGGAATTAAACCAATGAGTTTCTATAGCAGACTATTATTATTAAAAAATTATTATTTAAATAATAAAGAAAGGTACGAAAATAAATTTCATTAGAATTGTATTTTTGACTTTGTTATATCCGGTCGTCTGCCGTAAATTTGTTTACAAACTGGACCAGGATAATTTTGTATAACGAGAATATATTTTTAAATTTCCTTTCAGAAGCGTAGATTGTAATATTATAATGGAATATTTTGAATTACTGTGTTATTTAGCTTATTTATGAATTTTCACATGGTTGTGGATTTAATTTTCGTTATATTTTATATTTCGTACGAATACTTATTTAATGATAAGTTATGAGATTATAAAAAAATTACATTAATTATACCATAGTTAATGTGCTCGACTTTGTATTTTCATTTCTTGAGAAAACTGTATTGTGTATGTTAATTCTGGACAACGAATCGAAATCCCTTCTCCATTTCTAACGAAGTAAAATTGACATTAGCTAGAAATGTATTATCCTTTTGTGAGACCAGAAAGTGTTCTCACATTTGATGAGACACTTTTATGCGAGTATTTATTGTGGCCAAAACGGCGAACAAAGCGTGTAGTCTGGCTGGCACCAAGGTCTATTATGACTTGAACCTAAAGGTCAGAAGACTATAAATTTAGGGGTGCTATACCAGAGGGGCTGAGCTGGGCCGTACTAAATGTGCAATGATGCCATTGGGTAAGGAGTAGCCAGTATGCGCCAAAAAGAAGTAAAAGCGGAGTTACTCCCCCCCCCCACCACACCACCACCACCACCGAGGAAAACCATAGCCTGTGACGAGAGAACGAGATCAGAGATTGACGAAAAGAGAACGAGATCAGACATTGGAGAAGACAGATGGAATTTTGAGACAAGGGCAGACCAGGAATAAGACAATCATGATTTTTGATTTAAAAATGAGATATACTAAAATGACTTGAGAAAGATGCTGGTAAACAGTTGTTCAGAGTTGACTGGTGCAGATATGTTATGATGACTTGTGGATAGAACCGCCTAATAGCATGAAATAAGTGGAGTGTTTGAGTTAGCAGTATTCAATGAAGTTACGAGTGGACATTACACTTCGAGTTGATGCGTGTAACTACAGACGAGATTGACCAAATGCTGCTAACAAGGCCCAGATTGAAGGTATGTGTTCATCAATCATCCACAGGTTAATAAATACGTTAGGTATTGATTCAGGGTCTCACATGCTCTCCTCTTGCCACACCTTTTAATCGAATAAAAATATGTAGGATGATGGAATGTTGCAAATACACGTAAAATTGCACACATGTGCAGAATCACATGTTGAATTATTGATAGGAAGAGTAGCAGAGCAAAATATCTATTAACTATGAATTCTCACTACGCTTTGTACAAATAGCAAGTACATAAATTGCAAACAGATAGTCAAAGCCTTAGCACTTGCATGCATTGTGATGAAACGTGGTCCTGTATATTAAATTGCGTTAATTGCATTTTAATTTGTATTCCAATTTGTATAATTTTATATTCAAATTCTCAAAACTGATATGCTCAAATATTGAAAGATTGAAGATTCTCAAATATTGAAGTTAATTTTTTTATTTTTCTAATTTCATAATTATCTGTTAATTGAAGTTGAAATTTTAAATTTTTTACTGGTCGCATACTTCGTATGCGCAGTTATGAAGTACCACTAAGAAAAGCCGTTATCATGAAGTATCACTAAGAAAAGGCGTTATTATGAAGTATCACCACCGAAAGTCGTCACTATCTAAATGCTTTTGACACTAGCAAAAATACGGGGGTTGATCCAGGCTTTTTGCTAGTGAAAAAGTTTCAGTATAAAATAAAAATACCGGTACTGGTTCGTACTAAATGTATGGTTATGTAGTACATTTGTTTTAAGGCATTTTTCGTCAAATTTTATTGGAATTTGTTTAAAGCGGTTGTTCTTTGAACTCATTTCATTTATACAGTAACGTATAGGGATATAGGGTAAAATATCAAATTTGATTTATTGTTGCACTGTTTAAGCATTGTTTAACGAAATTTAATGACATATTAAAGCCATATATGGGCTACCTCCGATGATGTATAGAATTTCGTGCAAGTAAATGATTGATTTTTTTAAACTTTCTAACATAGTTTGAAAGGGTTTGACTTCAGTCTTTCTGTCTATCTGTCAGTTCGCATGATAGCTGCGATAAAAATTAATTTATCAAAATAAAATGATAGTATGTCGCTAAAACCGTCGGTGGACCGAGTGGAAATACAAATGAATATTATTATTTAATTAGTTTTGGATAAACCGCGGGTCGAAAAAGTGAAATAAATTGATCTGTGAGACATAATTTTTCAAACATTTTTTAATCAAAGTTAAAATTCGCAAATTTCTTCAAAAATGTTAGCAAATATTCAAATTATCCCATAAAATGCATAAACAATTTTGAGCAAAGTATGTAGGTAATTTTTAAAATAAAAATTAAAATAGAAATTACACCCATAATATATGAAAAGATAATGATACTCAATTCAAAAAAAAAAAAAAATCTGATGTGGGCAACACATGACTTTTCTTATATAATGCAATGAATTTACTACTTTTACAGTTTAAAAAAAATGTTATTCTTATAGTAGATACTTATATTCTTTCCAAGATATTGAATTTTCTTCAGTTAGTTGTCATTTTCATTGATTTAGCGTCATTTTTATCCATTTGGCGAGATTTTTGTTAAATTGGCAACAATTAAAAATGTCCCCAAGTTGGCGACATTCCGCTAAATTTGACGCCAAAATCTCGCCCAGCGTTATGGACGGAGAAATAAGTTATTCTTACAGCAGATAAATGACTATTGGCGTTCAAATACAAAACTATTACTCAAAGTATCTTTTTTCATGAATGGAACGAGCTAGATCCACAAGTATAATATCACCAAATTTATCGAATGGTATTACATATGAAAAGTGAACATGTGTCTCAATAGGAAATATTTTTTTTATTTTATATGACTTTTTGATAATGTTTTTGAAAAATGTGCAATATCTCGAGAACGGTTCATCTTAGCATTCTAAAACGGTTCATCTAGCGTTTATGTCAATCGTTTTCTAATAAAAAATTACATAAGATATATCTATTTGCGTAACTTTATTAGCGGTTTTGATTTTTTGACGATTTTTTCAAAATTTCACTCGAAAATTTAGGGAGTTCTGAACATTCGATTGTGCATAAAAAAATAGGTTTCCAATGTTTACGGATTGCGATTTTTGTACCAAATTTCATTCGAATTTGGTCCATTCGTTTGTCAGTAATCGTCTCCACAGACTCACTGACACACACATACTTTCACACACACACACACAGACATCATTTCAAAAATGTTTGATTCGTGATCAGTGATGCTTGAAACGTACTCTATCGTCGGAAACTCGAATTCGAGTTTTTGGGGAAATTTTTATATGTTGCTAAATTGATGAAATTGTCACCAAATAGATAAAAATGAATCTAAATCAATGAAGACTAATTGATGAAAATTTAATATCTCGGAAAGAATACGAATCTAATATTAGAGAATATATTTTGGGTAATATTTTTAGTTTCCTTATATACATAATGTATAAGGAAAGTATTGTGACGGGGTCGAAAATTCGAATTTTCGAATAGAGAGCACGTTTCAAGCATCCCTGCTCACGAATCGAACATTTTTGAAGTGATGAGTGTGTGTATCTCGTTTTAGACGTAGTCGTTTTTTAATATCCCCATATACATAGTATAATATACAGGAAAAGTATGGTGACGCGTTCGACCAAGTTTATTGTATCCCTGAACTCGTAGCGACGCCTGTGTGTATATGTCCGTGAGACTATCGAGACGATATCTCACGAACGAATGGATCGTGTTGAGATATATCTCTGTTTTAACTTATACAAATTAAAAAGTATTTACCATTGTGAAATATGTGCACATTTTACATTTAAAATGCTATAAATGTGTTAACACCATTTAATGAAACTAGTCCACTGCAATCATGTGAGACGAAAGTTACGTAATAATTTTATATTCTGGCGCTTAACAATTTGACATGGTATTTATATATAAAAATCCACTTCTCTCGATTTGTCTGTAATGTTCACCGATGCATTTACAGAAATTTATGACATTAGCGAAATATCCACAAGTAGGCAATATTTTGCCCCAGATTGACAGAAATATCGGTCAAATTTCGTATCATTTAAATTGTTTTTATATGTTGTTATCCTACAAAGCGCCCAATGTACTTACTAGTCAACATTAAAGACACCATTCTGTAGATCGTATTCATCAATTTTAATCTGTGAAAGAAAGAAATTCATTGCACGATATAGGGAAAATCATGTGCCGCCCACATCAGAATTTTTAACTGACTACGACAAAAAATGGATATATGCCTTGGCGTACTTTTGTAAAAACATGGATAATCATATCGAAGTGGTTTGTAAATGTTAGCCATGCCAAATTAAAAGCCAACTTGCTCTTTTCTTCCTGGTTAAACCGGTTAATAAGAACGCTGGCTTTTCTTTACACGTAGACAAAATATAATATTTTCGACTTTTAAAATTAAAAAGCTAGATTTTTGAAAACGTGATTAAATCAAAGTTTATACAAAATGATTTGTAATGCATTCTTAGATAATATTACTAAACAATGAATACAAATGATATTATTAGAAATTCGTTGCAATATATAAAGAAAGCCATGTGCTGATCAAATCAGATGTTTCCTTTCCTTATATACATAGTATAATGTAAAAGGAAAGCATTGTGACATCGTCAAAAATTCAAATACTGGTTTTCGACGAGATACCAAATTCCTGAACACGAATCAAACGTTTTTAAAGTGGTGTCTGTATGTATGTGTGTGCAAGTATGTGTGTGTGTACCAGTGAATGGAAACTATATCTCACGAAACAATAGAGCGATTCAAGTGAGATTTGTCGATGAGTGGAATGCTATAACTGACAGACAAATGGTACCGGCGGTAAAGCGTATCTTATACTTTTGATTTAAAACTTACGAGATTACGATTTTGATTGGAAGAATCGCACTCAATATTTTAAATTCCATTTTAGTTTGAAAAATTTTTGAGATTTTGCTGAAAAAAATTGGAAAAAAATTGACTGTGCGTAAATCTTTTATAAACATAGTTGGTTGATTTGGGCGACATTTTGGATAAGTTTTGCTGAAACGACTAGAAACCCTAAAATATTTAGTTTGTTATATCTCGTGCATGTCACGTTCGACGCAACAACAAATCTCATCGACGTTTAAAACTGTGTAGTGTTCACAAACAAGGCTAATAGTCGAGACACTGAACACATCTCCCTCAGGACCCTTTTGAACTGGAATGGGAAGTCAAGACTCAAAAAGTCATCAACTATGAAATATGACAAGGAAATCAGGGAAAGTCTTGGCCTTGAACACGAAAAATATGATATAGATCAAAAGCCTATTTTACCATCCTGCATCCCCAAAACACCACTATTAATTTGGATCTCGTAGAACTTTGTTTAAAAAAGGAAAAGGAAACTATTGTCAAGGCTAAAGGAATAGAAACAATTAAAATCTATTTGGGGCGTGACTTAGTACAGATGTACACCGATGGATCCTCAGACAAGACTATCCTCAGGGGAGGAGCTGGCATTCACATTACTTTGCCAAATGGCACAAACAGACTCCAGAGGTTTGGAGCAGGTAATATTGCTTCCAACTTTACATGCGAACTAAGAGCAATTCATGAGGCCTTAGGCATTTATATTTCTTTCGAAGATGTAGATATGGCTAGTGGACTTGTACTTTTCAGCGACTCTAGAGCTGCCCTAGAGGCAATGCAACATAGACGCTCAGGGCTCTGGCAATGCATTCACAAACTCATGGATGCAATTAATAAAATGGGAAAGCGTTGCATTCTACAGTGGATGCCTGCACATGTAGGAAATGACGGCAATGAGGCGGCCGATGAATTGGCCAAGGAGGCAAGGAACTAAAATTAAGACATCTAAAGCACTATCACTCTTGACGATGCTATCGCTAGATACAGACTTAGAATGAAACTTATAGGATTGGACCACCAGGTCTGTGTAATAAATGCGAATAGGGAGATCACCAAGACAATTGCCAGACTGAGAACTAGACACCTAGGTGGTATGAAAATTAATGCGGATGGCACCAGAACCTACAAATACTGTAGAAACTGCCCAGATGATGAACTTACACTGGAACACATATTTGACTGTCCAGTCATACTTGCGCCTTTGCAAATCATTGGGGAATTCCCTTTCCAAGGAAATCTTTGTAATGGGAAGATTGTGGATCTCGCTAAGGCAGTAATTTCTGCACATGGTTCAGTTTGACCTTTCATGGATACGACACCAACCAACCAACCGTGTAGTGTTGTTGTTGAGACCCAGACCGTCCGACCTACCAGAGAGGTGTAAAGTAACTGTTTGGACGGCCGGGAAGTGCCACCCAATTTGGACCGGAACCCAGTAGGGGAGGCATCCACAGGGACCGTACCCTCCTTCCCCTACCACCAACCTCTCGGAAGGACTTACGGACCCACATTTTTAACGTGATCGTACTCCGCGTGAACACGGCGGCAGTTTTGACAGTGGCTGGATTCGAAACCGGGCCTACCGAGTGCAACTCCAGCGCGCTAACCAATGGGCTACCGCGCCCCCAACTGTGTAGTGTGTACATCCAAATTTAGTTTCATCTATATCAGTCATATGTTTCTTTAATTCCTCTGATAAAAAAAAAACAATTTCAAAGTGGATCGTTTCATCGAATCTATTTGCTTAATGTGTCGTCAGAATGTCTTTTTTTTTCAAAATATTATGGAAAGACATTTTAGTGTGCTTGAGAATTGCACTCATATGTTCTGTTTGAGATGCATCAGAGATTATCGGATAGAATCGCAATTTCGAGCAGTGTCCCATACCAAGCAGTTAAATTGTCTGTTTAGACCACCGCAGCCTGTGATTTGTCCTGTGGATCATGTACCATCCAATTATATAATGGCTAGCAGACATCACCTAATCGATGTAGTGGGAAAAACCAAGTTTATGGATGAATTTATGAATAATTCCCACGCTATCCCATGCCTATTTGTGAAGTGAGGGTTTGGAAACTGCTACGACAACAGATCATGTGAGAGACATAGAATGACGATGAACTGATAAAGCTGATATTGAAGGCTATTGAAGCGCGTTCACCATTTTAATATTTTGTTGTAAATATGTATAAATTCTATATCTGTTAAAAACAAGCAACTTTAAAATCTATACTGGTCAACATATAGGTTCAGTATAAAATAATTTATTTGTAAATTCATATTTTAAAGACTATCAGGCCTGTTATAATCATGTCATTAGTAATCAAAAGATGGTTAGTTTTTAATATAGGTTTTGTCATCTTAATTCAAAAGTAATATTTCATATGGATAAACAAACTACTTTTTCACTTGTACGCAAGCATTAGTTTTCACAGTGGTTAATTGTTTACCTGTCATCAAAGTCTGAGTTGTGTCGTAAATGTAAAAATTGTATCTTTGTATGTAATTTTATTTAATTCTAGACCAGTAAATTCGTATGAATTTGATCAATTGTTAAACTCTTTTATTGCTCGTTATTGTTCTTTCTTGCATATGTTCGTCGGACTTTGATTGGTCCAACTATTATACATCGTTGACATAAACAGTTACCTTACACCTTTCAGGTAGGTCGGACGGTCTGGGTAACAACAACAACAACAACAACATCGTTGACATACAAGTTTCACACCTTGAATTATTAAAATTTTAAAAGAAATTTTTCAAGTTATCAAAGTTTATTTATCTTACAATGGTTATTATTTCCCGCAGAACAAGAAAAAATAATAGCATGAAGTATTGTTAGCGAAAATATATAATTGTGAAGTATCACTAACAAATACCATAATCATGTAGTATCACTAACAAATGCCATAATCATGTAGTATTGCTAGCAAAAAGCCTTTATCACTAAAAAAATCCGGGGTATGCTCCCGACTTTTTGATAGTTATATAGGTTCAGTACGGAATATACTGGTACTGGGGAATACTAAATGCACAATAATATAATACATATTTGTTATGGCTTTTCGCATTTTTCGCAAATTTTTATCTGAATGTATTCTAAATTTTTTTTTTCAAGACATTTCGTAAAATTAAGTGAATGGGTTTCTTTCACTATTGCTTAAAATATGAAACTCTACAATAGAAAAATGCAAACTTTAAATGTTGCGAATTCGATGCAATTTCAAATAAGTTTATTTTTTAGTTTCTGTTCTTACTTTTTGAATAAATGAATTATTATGAATGATATTGAATTTGAGTAAAAAACATATTGAATGTTTTAAGTGTTTTTTACTGTTTCTGGAATATCGTCAAATTGGGGAGTTTTTTAAATGTTGCTAAATTGATGACAATGTTACCAAATTGATAAAAATAAATCTAAATATAATGAAAATGAAGTCTATTTAATAAAAATTTAATATCTTGAAAAGAATTTAGAATCTAATATAAAAGAATACACTTTGGATGGTATTTTGCATTTGGACGCCATTGGGCGTTTATCTGCTATAAGGGTAACCTATTAATCTATAATGCCTCTAGAAATTTTAACGACGAATTTGGTGGAATATCACCAACTTGGCGAGTTTTTGAAACGTCGACACAGTGAAGAAAATGTCGCCAAATTGATAACAATGATCCCAAATAGGATGTTACATTTTGGAAATTTTAAAATCCGTCATATGATGAGTAAACCTTTTATTATTTAAGAAATGTTCAAAATATCGACAATTTGGCGATCCTAATCACGTCATATACACATTCGATGGATGAGAGATCTTGAGACAAAGGTGGCCACAGAAGCTCATAGATGCCGTGCAAAGCTTGTTTGCTGATGGTTGTGTGGTGACGAAAAATCTATTTTACTTTGCTGCGGATCAAAACACTGATGTTAATATGATAAATTGTTAAGTTAGTGGTTACTGAAATTAATATGTTTTTCCATACGAAATTAATAAGATTATGAATTACCACACCAGCACCACTCACAAATCCTTGATCATATTTTATCCATTACCCAGGTTCACCCTTTTGTCTGGGAGTAAAAGATGACCTGCCCAGAATACATTAAGCCAACAACAAATATATTTTAAATGCTTACCTTGAAGTACGTCATCTTCTTTAGCTAAAATGTATACCTAAATAATACACAGCACATATGGGCTAATTGAACACACAGAAGTTAATTTAACTTAAATATTTTAATTAATGACGTTATGTTCAAGGAGTTAGGCAAAATTTGAATCCTTATCAGCCGATTGCCACTGGACTCAGGAGAACTTATTCATAATGCCACCGGCCTTTATCTGCAGTAATACTAATATAAATAATATGTAAATAATATGTGGCGAGACAGTAATAATATATTAAATCATATTTATACAATTTGGCATGGTGAAGAATTCAGGGGAGCAAGCACTCAAGAGTGAAATTATTCTAAACATATTAAATTTTGAATATCCAGCCTTTATGTATTGTAAATTTGACTCACCCTTCGTTGAGTCAGAAACTATGGGGAATTAATCTAAAGAAAGCTGGAGTTTGTGATAATGCAAATGGCTTATCTCAAGCCAGGAAGAAGTCGTGAATATTCATAAATAACTCCTGTCATCAGCTGAGAATCCACACTGGGTTATTTCCCCTGTTTCTGGAAGAAAGGACGGCGCACCTTCTCTAGGCAGCGCCAGACAAGTCCCGACCAGGACTCTAAGAGTCATTTCTCCGAGAGTCAAACCCGGCATGGTCCTCGGGTTTATACTAGAGGCTGCGTGGTCGTCATAATCGGATCCGGCATGAGGCTCGGGCTCAGACGTCGATAATTTCTTCGATCCGGAAGGGCCTCGGATCATCCGTCGTCATACGTGGCAACATTCCCCAAGCTCACGGGTCTGCGGAAATCGATCTAGTGGCCGAACTCCCGAAACTCGAAGTGAGCAAAGAAGTTAACATGGGTGGAGCCGGACTACCGTAGTTAGGTTGATAGTCAAATTGGGGGGTGCACGCCGAGAAATCGCTCAACTTCCTTTTATTCTCATCGTCACTCAGACCTGCGAGAAAGCTATCCAACAACAAAAATAACAAATATTCCACTCAAATCCAATTCTCAAACCATCTCCATTTACGCCAAACTAGTTGTACTAGAACAAATGCCAGTTGTTCATTGTCCCGCCAGTTCGTCGGTACCAGGCATAATACCGCACATCAAATAAACTTTACTCAGACGGAAATATATACAAAGCTATAAAAAACTTACATTTCACTTCCTTTTTCGCCAGCTAAACGACCCTAAAGCTAACGGAAAATAACTCTCTTTGAGTAAAAGCTCACTCGAAATAATACTTTTAAAAATGGCTTTAGATTGCGATTAAAAAAATAGATATTTCTAGAATATAAATTATACTAATGCAAGACAAGAGGGCGTTCAAGGCAGAATTAAATATGTCAAAAACCGGTATATGAATATGCAGAACAGAAATACATTATAGATTTATGCGTTTTATACAAAAGTGATGCGAGATCCAAATCTCGTCATCACAGTTGCAACCGCTGAGGTGGAGCAGTGCAATCGTCTGCAGCACTTCAACCATATTCCGTCATTGTCGATCTCATACGAACCAGAGATGGCCGGCTATCGAAGCCGATGGCACCTCCAAATATTGATGCTGTGTGTTCTCGAAGAGTATGGTGTTTAACAGTCGAAGCAGGATTTGATATGTTTCCACGTCGCCTCCAGACTCTCACACAAAAAATGTCATTCGACAAGCAGAAAAGGGACTCATCGTTGAACACTACACTGCCCCATTTAGTACACAGTTTTGCAGAACACTGCCTTGAAAATTTTGTTTATTAAAAGTTTTGATTTTTTGATAAGTTTTTCCAAATTTCACCAAATATTCTTCTGAACATTCGATTGCGTTGAAAAACAACAAGCTTCCAGCATTTTCTGATTGTAATTTTGGTATCAAATTACTATATGAATCGCTCAATATATTCATAAGATATCGTTTACGAAGCCTGACTGACACACACACGCATACACATAACACATAGACACACACTTTCGGACACATACACACACACACACACATGCACAAACACTTGGATACAAAAACACATATAAATATAGGGTGTCCCAAAAACATTGACCTCAGCTTGCATTCCTTAAATTTTGATCTTAGGCATATATTACAAATGGCAAAGTTGCGTAAAAAAGGCACAGAATTTTATGAAATCGATAACAATTTTCAGGGGATTAAATTTGAAGAAATACATTATCTAAATTTTCATACGGCTCCAGTACAAAATCATTTCCAATTAGTAAAATGTGCCCTATACACTAATAAGGCGATGTACAGAAATTCAGCAATTTATGATTAAAAGTCCCAGATATATGTTTGAACAAAGTGGGTAGGGTATTAATCACAAATTAAAATGTAAATGTTTACAGCAAGAGAGCAAATGACACAGCGCAGAAATGCAGCATCGGTTAATAATATATCATCTTTAATGGATCAATATTTCTGAGGAGGTCAATATTTTTAGTCGAGGTCAATATTTTTGGGACACCCTGTATACAATTTAAACACAAGATAATGGAATTATAAACAATTTTTAAACAGGATTCAAATATGACCATTCAATAAGAACATATAGAGAAAAAATAAAATGTCCCAAGTGCGGGGAAACTCATGAACTAGAACACCGTGAGACAATTACTGCGACTTGTTTTAGATGCAGAAAGGAACACACTTGTTTGCAGAAAAGGATCTGAAGAATATAAAAAGGAAATTAATCTACATAAAATAGCCAGGAGTGACAAAATTTCCTTCAGAGAAGTTAGAGAAATCACCCGACAAAAAGCATTTGATGAAGTTCTACAACCTCAGAACCAAGATACAGAAGTGGAGAAAAAAAGAGGCCAAAGAAAAATAAGAAGAAATACTGGCGAAGTGAAACAGTTAATATAGATAGTTAGACAATTTCAAATTTCCGTCTCTCAGCAATACAATGAAATAAAAAGAATTAGCACCGGCATAGAGACAAAAAATAAAGAACACACGGAACTAATTAGAACTTTGAAAAACACAAGCAGAAAAAAAGTCACTTATCGCAACAGCAAGAGAAGTATACCAAACCCTAAAAACGGCAATCGTAGATACCAAGGATATCAAATATAAGAAACACAAAAAAAAAGTCCAAATTGGTGTAGAAGTGCGTACCTATTGATTCAAGTGCTTTGGGCTGCTTTTTGAGGTAGGACCTAGTCACTCATATCTCGGTCCTTCTGGAGCCGGGATTTTTCCTGGTGTTACGTAGCGTCACTGACTTACTTGGGACTTTTTCCGTTACCTATTATCTTATTCTTTACTGATACTCTGCCTCAAATAATTATCGAGGCCCTTAATTTCTTTATCGACTTTTGTTGTCTAAGGGAAGCGAGTGACTCTTCTTCTTCCGGGGTACAAGTCAGCCTTGGGAATCCAAATTAATTCTTATTATTTGGATTCACTCTTATTAACTAGTATGATTATCCTACAATAGAACGTTGGGGAATATATATCAAATCTTTCTAGCCTACAAAAGCTGATTGAGGAACACCAGCCTCATATCGTGGTACGTACAAGAAACTTAACTAAAAAACCTGTACAATTAAAAAGATATAAGATCTGCCAAAATAATTGAAACAAACCCACAATTGGAGGCAGACTCCTTCTGGCAATAACAAATGAACTAAGTTACAATAAAGTGGAGACTGGACAAGACAACGAAGGTACTCTGGAAGTTCAAAAATTCAAACTGATTATATCGAAAAAAAAAGGAGTATATAAAATCATTAACACTTACAGGAAGCCGAAAACGCTAAAATCTGATGAGCTGGACAGGTTGAAAACCATCATGGAACCTAACACTATTTTATGTGGAGATATGAATGCCAGAATTATGGACAAAGGGAACACCATATCCAATACCAGTGGGTAAAGACTGCAAAAGTGGATCCGGGAAAACAACCGCCTTAATAAACAAAGACAAAATAAAGTACCAAAGAAATCCAAGAACAACTTCAGAGATCGATTTAACCATCATTACCCCTGATGTGACTTATATGACTGGAATGCTTTGGAACTCACTTACGGGAGCTATCATTTTCCTATTGTGATAAGATCCCTCAATGAGAGCCCTAAAAATAACAAACGAAAAATGGACCTCAAATGGAAAAGCAAACTCACGAATTGGATAAAGCTATAATCTCAACTTCTGACAAAGAACTAAAAACGGAGTACGAGAACCTAAACAAAGAAATGAAATTAACACTAAAAAAGATGGTTTGAGAGGGGTAAAAGATATTTTGAACGAAAGTAGCAGACAGAATGGTTACGCAGAAATGTGCGAAACAAAGAGCCATGGTAAGAAGGTTCTATGTAAAAGACACAAGTGACTAGCGCGACGAGACCTGGATGGAATACAAGAAGAATCTGGAAAAATACAGAATTATTTTACGAACTGCAAAGAAACAATTCTGGAATAGAAAATTCCAAACGATACAAACCCCCAAAAAATTCTACAACATCTTCTATGACTTCAAGAAATGGAAGAACAACATACTAGAAGACAACAACTGGGTCATAGAATATAAAGGAAAAGAAATAACGGAACCGGCCAATCAAGCGAATGCTGCTAGTTACTACGTAGAAGGGAAAAGTAAAACACGCGAAATCAATGTTAGGGAGCCAGATGCAACACATTTCCCGGAGGTGACTGTAGAGGTAGTAACGAAGGCCATCTAGAGACTGAAAGTAAAAACGCCAGACCCAGACGAAATGAAATTAGTGGGAAAATGTTAAAAAAGTGTAGCAGAAAGACACAAGTCTGCATCACAAAAATAATTAACAAATCTATAATGCAACACTGCACTCCCAAAAGCTGGAAAACCGCAACTATCATCCCTATCTATAAAGAGAAAAATGGCATAGGGAACTATCGACTAATAGCTTTGACCTCTTATATGGAGAAAACGGTAGACATAATCCCTTTAGGACTTCAATGGTGGACTACTAAAAATAAAATCTTTCCCAACTGCATTTACGGATATCATCCAGAATCAGACACAGAGAAAACCCTTTTCTACTCATGCCAGGAAATGCAAAGCTCCAGAGCAAACAGTAACTACACTATAATGCTCTGAACAGACATAAATAGTGCGTATAACAGCGTCAACATAAAAAAAACTGTTAAGAAAATTTCATAAAAATGGTTGCGAAACATAGTTCAGTTGCTAAAAGAATTCCTGCTAAAAAGAACGGTAATTGTAAAATTGGGAGACAAACAATCGGATCCCAAGAACATTAATACAGGACTTCACCAGGGATCAGTGCTTTCCCCATTCTTATTTATTATCTACATGTCTGACATTGGAGAAGAAATAAAAGAATACGGCAGCCTATATTAAAATGCGGATGACACCACTATATTAGTAAATGATATAGGAGAATCCATTTGCCTAACAAAACTACAAAGCGCAATTCTGAAAATTGAATAGAAAAATGGGGAACAAAATGGGAAATGTCTTTATCGACTGAGAAAGAAATGTAATAAACATATCCGCAAAGAGGAGAGTACAGAAACCAAACATAACAATGTCGGGGAAAATAATCAACTGGATTTGTGAAAAAGATCCTGGGCCTCACGATCACTGAGAAATGGAAGTAGAACAGACGCCAAGAAGAAACCACAAAGACGATAGATAAAGGCATCGGAACATTAAACATGTTAGCTAATCAAATCTGAAATCTTCAAACAAAAATCCTGATACAAATTATTAGACAAGATGCGACGGCCTAAATCGACTACATGAGTTCAGCCAGATTGGAAGAAACCGCCACAAATATGAGCAAGTACAAGATAATCATAAATGCAGTAACCAACTCCCATTAGGGGTACCGTTAGGGGTACCACTTTGGAAGCCATAAGAATAGAGGGCAATATCCTTAAATATGAGTTGCGTAAAATGTAAAACTTGGAAAAATCATTTTAAAACAAGAAATAGCTAGAGGCGGTAAAGGATTCGCTCAAAAAACTCTAGAAAAACTGAAAAAAATAAGAAAAGAAATCGACTGGGCACTAAACAAGGATACCAACATCGCCAAGATTATTAACAAGAAAGATCAATCATGCATAAGCATTGATTATGAAACACTTTCCAACTGAAATGTAATTTCATTTAAAAATTTCTAAAATGTGATTCATTCAGTGGTAATATCTTTTACATTATCACAGTACTACAGTAATTTATTATACTTAAATATTTAAAACTGTATCGAAATATAAATCATCTGATTCTTTATGCAAAATCAATGAATATTTCATTCATATAACTTGTATTCCAGGCTCCAGAGCTAAATAATTTTGTGTGAAAAAAATTCAGCAATTCTTATGTAATTCATCTTACAATCGCTTGAGATATTTGCATTCTGCATATGTTAAAATTAGGCTTCCTTGAAGAAATAATAAAAGTTTAGGGATCATTTAAAATCACAACTATTGTAATTGCATAGGCACGGAATTTAGATACACAGATAATACACAGATAATATATATGTGTATGTGTATGTACTCAAAGTATTGGAATCGTGCCGAAGATCGGAACTCGAATTTTCAAAGTATCTACACATTTTGGGACTTCTAGAACACGAAAAAACTACTTTTAGGAAGACGTCTGTGTGTGTAAGGGTGTATCTGTGTATGTTTCTGTGTGTCTGTGTGGATATTACATCCACTCTAATTGAAAAACTAATGGACCGAATTTCATACAATTTGGTAGGTATGTTTTTTGTGGGAAATCCTGATGTTCATTAGATTATAGTACGATTCGTAATAAAAGAATCTGCCTTCTTTGCGAAATGGCCGCAGAAATTGCCTTTATCCACTCTAGCTAAAAACTAATGAACCAAATTTAACAAAATTTGGAGTATAATATTTCAATAACCTACAAGTGATTTATATACCAAATTTAACAAAATTTTGTATATAAATCATTTGTAGGTTATTCTACTACGATTCTGGAAAAAGGAACGGGCTATTTTTGCGAAATGGCCAGCAAAAATCGTTATATATAAAAATAAAAGACTACGTGTGCTCAATTATATCAATTAAATTCCTAATTTATATGTGATTTTTGACAACAAAAAGAATAAGACTAACCCCATTACTCTAGGACTAGCCGTTCTTGAGATATTCTAGTTTTTTCGCGTTTTCGCTACGCCACCTTTGACAATAAGTCCAGCTATCAAATGAGAACCATATTTAAGTTTAACGTGTAAATTCAATGTCATTTAAAATACTTATGTTGTGCAGATAAACTCAAATTATCATTGAATAAATAAAGAGAACGAATATGAGTCTGCAGGGAAAGACATGTGCTGTCCACATCAGAATTTTTAACAATATTACACCAATGATTTATAGAAGTGAACGGGGATTATTTTCAGGCCATTTCGAAAAAAATGTATGATCTATATTTAAAGATCCATCAAATTTTTGTCGAATAAAATGTTCAACAAATTTAAGCTGTGTACCAAATTTTAACTCTCTAGCTAGGACGTAGGAAAGTGCATTTAAAATGCCATCAATTAAATTTATCATGAAGAGTTATATAAAATTTAAAAAAAATGAAAAATTGTTATCTACCAAATTTATTTTAAAATATGAAGCCACTCCCATATGCAAAACGCTTAAACAAATGGAGAGATATTTATTATAAAATATCTCTCTCTTTTCTTTCTGGAAGATATCCCAAAGTCAGAATTTAATTGAATTTGTTATTTTCCCTATATTAAATAATTTTTTTAATTAAAAAACTACTTAACATATTTTACTGAATTTTTTTTTATATATTCTATGGGATAATGTGAATATTTCCTAAAAATTTCGAAGCAATTCGTGAATTTTAAATTTACTTAAAAAATGTTTGAAAAATTAGGTCCCATAGGGTTCAATGTATTTCATTTTTTCAACCCGGGTTCAATAAAAAACTAATTGGGTGATATTATTTATTTATATTCCCATAGGTCCTACAGACCGTCTGAACAACATACTAAAATTTCATTTTGATAAACTCATTTTTACGGCAGTTATCGTGCTAACGGACAGACAGACAGACAGACAGACAGACAGACAGACAGACAGACAGAATGAACAAAGTCATAAACACTTTTCAACTTTGTTGTAAAGTGTTAAAAATGAGAAACTCACAACAGCATAATCTGAATTCCAAGGAAGCTCCATCGTGGAAAACCCCCAAATCGAAATCAAAGAAAAAGTCTTTGACTTTTTAAACGCCCTACCCCAGGATATCCCTCGACTATTTGAAAACTACATGAAAGTTAACCCGGAGGGGATATGGATAGGAATAGATGGATCGAAGAATAAAAACGGAGCTCATAGAGAGCCATCAAAAGTGCAATATTCTATTAGACAGGTTAAGCGTTATAAAAGCCATCAAGAATGCAAATCGAAAATCAGAATAACTTATAAAATACACATACGATAACGGTGCATATTGAGAAAATCCAGATAAAGATCGTATTGGTACCAGGACTCAAACGAATCGTACAGAAAGAGAAGACGGACGGAAAAGCAAAATATTCCGGCAATAACAAAAATTTTCCCTTCTTGGAGTGTATGTACTTACGGAGACATAAAAAAACTAGTAAAAGCTAGAATGAAAAAGACCTAGAACGCACTGTGGAAACAATCCTATCACTTCCCTAAACTCTCCTACTTGAGCCCTTACTATACTCAATGTTTCAAACTAGCTAAATCCGAAAAGAAGACACTATTCTCATGAACTTACGTACTCAAACACTCATTACTAATTACCCAAAGGCGAAGTGGGACAAAAGCATAATCCCAAACTGCCCCAGCTGTAATATACCGGAGACATTACAGCACGTTATTATATATTTCCCAAAGTACATAACAGAAAGAGTTAAATGCTGAAAAGAAATCCATAAGCAAAATGTCACAAACCTAACAGAGCTGATAGATCTGGAAAAGTACGCTGAACTTACCCATGCTGCGTGAGCATTATTTCTTATGTTAAAAAGATGACATGCACCTGAAAGGCTTGTTGCGAACTGATTTCCATTACTAAAAGTGGGAGTTTCATAGCCAGCCTAATTTGCATACTCCTTCTAAATAACAACCGTGTTCAAAATTATGCACGTTTAAAAAAAAACTTTCAAACGCATGAAGACAGAGACCACTGATTACTATTTGGCAACTATCCAGCTTACCATATAAGAGATATTCGAAGACTGAACTATATAATTAAAGTCTTAATTTCTTAAAGAACACAAAAAGAAATGAAATATATTACAGACTGGCCAACAGTCACTTTACTAGAAACTCAAGAAGCAGATAAGGACAGTCATACGCCCGCAGTAAGCAGTGCTGCCGTAAAAGGCCAGTTTCAATCGAAACCAAGAAGAAAGAAAAGAAGCATATGCACAGATTGATATTATTAGTACCTCTTTGTCCGCAGAAAGTACGAGGAAAATGTCAAAACATGAAAAAAGACAACCAGAAACTATTATCGATCAGAGCTTAGATATTTTTAATATTTATCTTCCTGCCAGGGCAACTAAATATCTTGTGAAATTCAACTATGGCATTGAGAGGTGAAAATCAACACTTTCGATGAAGGCAAACTTTGATTAGCTAAATTTACGGACCCTCTCGTTTCCGTGGATGACTTATTATTTAACCGATGAATAAGTTTCTGGGCAATCGAGGTCTCACCTACTTATTTGGGCAGATAATCGTTTTCAGCAAGCTGCTGTAATGCCCCTTCACAAAGGTGAAAGAAAAAATATACCTCTCTCAATTATATACTATAAATATAATTAATATAAAATATTTACAATAAATTACGTAATAAATGACAGTAATTTAATACTATATAAAACATCCCTTCTATGTGTTATGTGAATACATTTTGAAGTTCAGAGGGGAAAATAGGTAACCGAGTTTGGCGATTTTTCGCTTTTCCTCACATGTTTTCCAACACAGAAACTGAAATTAACGACAGTGGTTTTCATAGCTTGAAGAATAGATTTAGCTAAAGAAGATTTGAAGAAGATTTAGCTTGAAGAATATTAGCACAAGAATTACGAGATTTATAAAGTTTTATGGATATTAGAGTTTCCTCATTATTTATAGTTCACCGAATTTCAGGGCTGGGTATTTCATCGCTTAATCAGTCAGTCTTGCGGAGCGCAGCTTTAGGATATAAATTTCAAAATAAATGTATGGCATTTTTATATAGGGAGATAGGGCTAGTTTATAATAAATAGTTTTCTTACGCTGTAGGTTTTAAACATTCGAGAATACGATTTTTATTGGAAGAGACACTCAAAATGTGTAATGCCATATTCGTTTGAAAAAATTATAGATATTTTACTGAAATAAATTGCAAACCATTTTGATTGTACGTAAATCTTCTATAAACATTTTTAGCTGATTTTGGCGATGCTTTGTATAAGTTTAGCTGAAACGACCTGGAAACCCTAAACTATTTAGTTTGTTATCTCTCGCACAATACTCTCGTACATATCACGTTCTGCGAAGTAACAAATCTCATCGACGTTTAAAACTGAGTAGTGTGTACATCCAAATTTAATTTCATCAATATCAGTCATATGTTTCTTTAATTGCTCTATAAAAAATACCTGTTTCAAAATGTATCATCGAATGGTGTCATCGGATGGTTTCATCGAACCTATTTGCTATGAGTGCCGTCGGTATGTCTTCGGTTTCAAAAATGTGGAGGAAAGGTGTTTCGGTGTGCTTGAGAATTGCACTCATGTGTTCTGTTTGAAATGCATCAGGGAAAAGCGGGTATATTACCAAATTCGAAACGAGAAAGGTACCAAGGAGTTAAATTGTGTACTTCAACCACCGGTACCCATGGAGTGTCCTGAGTGTGATGTACTTTCAGATTATATTTTGGCTACCAGGCGTCCTGTATCTGATGCAGTGGTAAAAGCCAGATTTTTGAGTGAATATATAAATAATTCCCAGAATATCCCATGCCTATTTCTGAAGCGAGGATTTGAAAACTGTTTAGGTGATGGATCGTGTAAGATCCGAGAATGATTATGAACTGATAAAGTTATAGGTATTGAATCGCGTTCAAAATTTTAACATTTTATTGTTAATATGTATAAATTCAGTATGTGTTAAATACAAGCAACAATAAAACTATACAGTGCAACTTATAAGTTCAGTATAAAATAATTTATTTTTAAATTTATATTTTAAAGACTATCAGACTTGTCGTAATCATGTCATTAGTAATCAATAGATGGTTTGTTTTCTCTATAGGTTTTGTCATCTTAATTCGAAAGTAATATTTTATATGGATAAGCAAATTACTTTTCACCTCGTGCCATACGCACGCATTAGTTATCACGGTGGTTAATGGTTTGCATGTCATCAAATGCTATTATGAGTTGTATCATATATGTTAAAATTTTATCTTTGCGTGTAATTTTATTTAGTTCTAGACGACAAACTCTTATTTATTTTATCACTTGTGAAACTATTTTATTGCTCATCATTGTTCTTACTTGCATATGTTCGTCTGGCTTTGGTACCACTATATATCTTTGACTTGTAGATTTTACACCTTGAATTAATAAAATATTAAAATAAATTTTACGAGATATCAAAGTTTAATTTATCTTTCATTGATTATTACTTCCCACCAAACAATGTATTTTATCCTGACCGCTTCTATTGGATGTCAAAAATAAAGCGAATACAAATGAATACAAATTTCAATACCAAAGTAGTAGATCTTAGTGTAGCTCGAGTTTTCAACTGGAAAAACCTCTTACTACATGAAGAAGTATAGAACATGAAGATAATGATGTTGGAATTATAAAGTTTTGGTTATTGAAACGCGTATTTATAAACTTATAAAATCCATAAATTACAAATTACATTGTTTATGTTGAAATCGCTATTTTTAACTAAAACGAGCATTTGACAGTTCAATTTGCTTGAATTTGTATAAAATGTGTACTTCCTAATAAACCTCTCTGCTATTATAACAAGAAATGAGAACATATATGGTTTCAGCTTTTTAAATACAGAAAAATTGTTTTATGTGCATTATTGGTACATAACACAAAACCTGTCTATAAGAGGCTTTTCCTAAATTTGGAAGTTGGAAATACACCTTTTAGGCGGGTTATAAGTTTATGAATATTTCCTTTACGATTTTGTGTGACCTGTGCTAAATTATAAATGAGTTTTTTGCCGGACATGTTGAAAGACTGAAATGATTAGTTTCAACAGAAGTTCACACTTGTGGTTTATTGCAAGTTTCATCCTGCCATTGCAGATATCGATGACTCCATACTGACTAACGCATCACAAATGCGAAAGAGGGCCATAGATATTGGTATTTGCAATGGGAAAGTCTTCCGTATAATATTTATAACAATTATAAAGGTTATTTTCCATAAATGTTAAATAATCTCTAAAAAAATGGCAATCCATATCAATAAAATTGTCCATGCTCTAAAAGGATAATTACTTCTAAATATTAATATAGAACCTGATATCAGGGAATAGCCAAACAGAGTTACAATGGATCGGCACTTTCTTTCATTGTCTTTGCTACATCAAATGTGAAATTACATGCAGATGGTTTAATAAGTATTGTCAAGAATTCGAGCAAACTCGCAAAGCCCTTATACAGAACAAATTATGATACCACGCTAGTTATTTGATTGGACTAAACAGAATACAGCAAAAATAATTATTTATTACATTATAAATCCAGAATATGCAGAAAAAATTCATTTAAGTTCAGTTTCAATACGCACTACGCGTACAGAGAGTTCAAGGCACACATGCAGTTATTCCATTTTCTTCAAATGAAGCACTTTCTCTCAAAATATAGTCATTTTCAGAAAAGTTAAGAGAAAATCATTATTGCAAAAGTAGGGCTATAATTGAAAGACATAAATGGCTTTGTCATATGTCAATTCGCAATGTGCAGTATGTGTTATAGAAATGTGTTTCGAAATATATTTCCATCGCCCTGCTAAAGCTTCAAAATATTGTTTTATCCCCAGAAGTCAGACATTTTCTTATTATACCATCATCTGTTAAATTAACAAAAGTGGATCTCAACAGTTAGACTGGATGATTCTGTATATATACAGATCCTAAATCTGCAGCTGCAACAGCCACTCAGAACGATATTCTTGTGAGGAAGAATTCACAAAAACTTTATTATTTTAAGTTAAAGTCCTTTTGAATTTTACATTTAATATAAAGCGGACAATATTTTATTAAAAAAGCATATTCCGCAAATTATTTAGATATATTTTCACTTCATAAAACATATCTGTATTAGTATACAAATTTACGTACTTTTAATCTTTCTTATGATTCCAAATCAAATTTATACGAATGAACTAATGGTTAAGATAATGTTCTGCTTCTAACTTGTGTTACATTATGATAACATTTAGCATTTCCAAACATTGTTTCTTGTATTACGAAAATTTACATTACATAAATTTTGACTATACAATTATATATAATTTTAATTCTTTAACTCTTAAAATTCCCATTGATATTTGACATGTGTGTTTACATATGAAGGAGATTGTAAAAGAAAAATTGAATTCCTTTGAACATTGTTGTGAATTTTAAGTTTCGTTACATTGTACATTTTGTATAAATAACTTAGACGTGGCTAAATTACGAAATTATAAAGCATTTTATACCATAGTTATTGCGTTCGGCTTTGTGTTTATTTCTTTGACGAACCGTTTTGTTTATGTTAAGACTGAACGCCGAAAGACCATCACCCATTCCTAACGGGGCGAAATCAACATTTACCCGAAAGTTGTGTTTCCTTTTACTTGAAAACCTAAATACTTGTAGATAGAAAGATGATATTTTGTATGCACATTCAGAAGTGCAGATTCACAATTTAAATTATTGAATGAAACTGTGATAATGCTAAATTCCCATTTTAAACTATTCTTTCTTGCTAAGATTTGTACAAATAACAAGTAAACAAATTTTAAGCAAATCAAAGATTGTGTACGTGAATGATTTACATGGACCTATATATATAAATGCGTTTCTTTCAATTCATCGTTTTTCTGTATTCTAATTTGTTTAATTTTAAATATTCAAATTCTAGAAGCTGATATGCTCAAATAGTGAAATTGGTATTTCTTCCTCCTAATTTTATAAATATTCGTTAAATAATGTTTTAATTTGAAATCATTCACAACTCGAATACTCCATATGCGCCAGTTCATGAAGTATCGCCAGCAAAAAGACATAATCATGGAGTATCACTAAAAACTGCCATAATCATGTATCACTTGCAAAAAGCCTTTATCACTTACAAAAATCCGGGGTTCTGCCCGATTTTTTTGATAGTTATAAAGGATCGGTACGAAATATACTGCTACTGATGAATACTAAATGTACGATTTAGTATTCATCAGTAGCAATAAATGTACTAAATGTATGATTATGTAACACATTTGTGTTATTGCCTTTTTGCATTTTTTTTACCGGAATATGTTCTAAATGTTTTTTCAACACATTTCGCAAAAGTAAGTGATTGGATTGTTTTCAAAATTGCTTAAAATATAAAACTTTAAAATAGAAAAGAGAAAACCTTAAATGTTGTGAATTCGATGCAATTTCAAATCTATATATACTAATTGTCAAGTATCCGTCTGTCAGTCGGTCCGTCTGTCTGTCACGCTTCCTTTAGTTACTTCTCGAATAGATAGACTTGCAATTTAGTACACAGCTCGATCGTTCGATAAAACCACCTAGAAAAATCGAATTTTTCGAAAACGTGCTCTAGAGGGGGGTGCTCCACACCAAAACGTTCGAAAAGTGAAATGATAGGAAAGCATGCTTTGCCATAAGATAGAGACTTCAAATTTGGTGTATGGGTAAATCGTTCAAAAGGAAGAAAGTGTGCAATTTCACATTTCCAATATTTTCTACTTAAGGGTGTGCCCCTTACCAAAATGTGCGATTTAGCGAATAAATGAGAAAATACTCCTTTAAAATTGGAAAGAGGCTAGAAATTGAGCATATGGAATAATCATTTGATAAAAACACCCAAGACGATTATAGTTTTTCATAAACATTCGTTTAAGGGAGTGCTTCGGAGGAAAACTTTCTAAGGTGAATTGATAAGAGAACATACTTCTGGATTAGATAGAGATTTGAAATTTGGTGTACGGGTAGATAGTTTGGAAGAAAGAAAGTGTACAATTTCAGTTTTCCAATATTTTCTACTTTAGGGGGAGTCGCACACAAAATTGTTCGATTTTCGGAAAGAAGTAGGAACACTCCTTTTAGAACGTGATAAGGGCTTGATATTTGTTACATGGGCGAATCATTTAATAGAAAACCCAAGAAGAATGAAGTTTTTCATAAATGAATATTTAAGGGGCGTGGGAACTCCACAGAAAAACATTCGAAAAGTAAAATGATAGTAAATGCATGCTTCGCGATGATATAGAAACTTCAAATTTGGTATACATGTAGTAGATAGTCAGAAAGGAAGAAATTGTGCAATTTCAGTTTGCCAACATTTGCTGTTATAGGGGGTGCCGCTCACTAAAATGTTCGATTTGACGAACAAATGAAAAACGTCTCCTTTACAATGTGATAGAGGCTTGAAATTTAGTATATGGGGTAATCATTTGATAAAAAAAATCCTACGATTATTGCTGTTTTTCAAATATGATCATTGGCGGTGCAATACAGAAAAACATTCGAAATATGAAGAGAGAGAAAAAAATGCTTCACGATAGGATAAAGACATCAAATTTGGTGTACTGGTAGATAGTTTGAAAGGAAGAAAGAGTGCAATTTCAGATTTCCAATATTTGCAACTTCAGGGGGTCCCAACAAAAATATGTACGATTTTCGGAATAAATTAGGCACGCTTCCTTTAAATGTGATAGAGGCTTGATATTTGGTATATGGGCCTGATAAAAAAAACCAAGGCGAACAGAGTTTTTCAAAAATGTTTATTTATGGGTGTGCTCCACAGAAAAACGTTCTAAAGGGGAAATAATAAAATAGTGTGCTACGGAATGAGATAGAAACTTGTTGTAGATAGTTTGAAAGGAAGAAGTGCGTAATTTAAGTTTTCTAATATTTTCTTCATCAGGGGGTTCTGCACACCAAAATATTTGATTTGCCGAATAAATGTGAAAAGCGAGTTATTAAAAATTTACATTTTTCAGAGGGTGTTTATCGTGTAACCGTTGATTTTCAACGGATATTAGGCTAGTAAGTTTATATTTTACTTGCTCTTTTTACTTTTTAAATAAATGCATTATTATGAAAGATGTTCAATTTGAGAAGAAAAAATTTATTGAATTTGTTTACTGTTATTTTGTTTACTGTTATTTGTTTACTTTTTAAATAAATGCATTATTATGAAAGATGTTCAATTTGAGAAGAAAAAATTTATTGAATTTGTTTACTGTTATTTTATTGATTCTGGATATTAATTCTGGATCGCCAAATTGGGGAAATTTTAATATGTTGCTAAATTGATAAAATTGTCACCAAATGGATAAAAATGAATCTAAATTAATGAAGACTAATTGAAGAAAATTTAATGCCTTGGAAAGAATACGAATATAATATAAGAGAATATACTTTGGGTAATATTTTTGTATTTGTACGTCATTAATCATTTATCTGTTATAAGAATAACCTATTTCTTCTGCCATAATGCCTGACAAAATTTTAACGACGAATTTTGCGGAATATCGTCAACTTAGCGAGTTTTTAAATGTCGCCACATTGATGGAAATGTCACCAAATTGCTGTAAAGGACTCCAAATAAGATGCAACATTTCGGACATTTTTAAATCAGTCAAATGATGGGCGTACCTATTACATAAGAAATGCTCTTCTAAATATCGCCAATTTGGCAATAATTGTCCTCACACTGACGAAAATATCGACAAAATTGCAAAAGTAACGCGAGGTAAATGAAAATGATGCGTAATTGATGCATTTATTATTAAAATATTTAAATATGTGGAATATATTACTAATTGAGGATACTATCAATATTGTGATGGTTGGTGTCGTGTCCACACGAGTCACTTAAATAGATCCATGAGTGAAGACTACGGCCCTGGCGACCGCAATGATGCCATAGAGCATCTCCTATGGAAATTCCACAATCTTTTGAAGTGCTGCCAAAATGGCAGGACATGTTCAGGAGAGAGTTCAGTATCGGGACAGTTTCTACAGTCCCTGTAAACCCTAGCTCCATTTTCATAATATTGTTAATTTAGGGTTACTTAAAATATAAGTGAATTGGGTATGAAATAGTTGTAGATGTTGTCATCCGGATGTAAAATTTGCCGCGCCTAATGTGCAATTCAACGTTACAAATACTGTGCTGTTGATCTTTTCATCACTATTTAACAGTTAAAGAAGTAAATCCATTGCATTATATAAGTAACGTCATGTGCTGCTCACATCAGAATTTTACTATCTTTACAATGTATAAGGAAAGTATAGTGACGGGGTCGAAAATTCTAATTAGACTTTCCGACGGAAACGCACGTTTCAAGCATCCTTGAACACTAATCAGAATTTTTTGAGGTAAGGTGATGTGAATGCGTGTGTGAAAGTATTGAGATGATATCTCACGAATGAAAACAAAATTTGGTATAAAAATCACAATGAGAACTGGAAGTCTGTTGTTTTTTCATGTAATCGAATGTTCAGAACCCTCCCAAAATTTGAAATGAATTTTAAAAAAATCATAAAAATTAAAACACTCGATAAATATTTAGATAAATAATCATTGCTTAAGTAATTTTACATTAGAAAACGATTGACAAACTTTAGTCATGACCTGTTCTCAAGATGATGAACTTATCATGAACCGGACTCGAGATATTGCACATATTTTAAATAAATTGATCAAAAATCACTTAAAAACAAATATATATTAACAATTGTGAAATCTATTCACTTTTCATATGCCATATTTAAAAAAAATCGCCAACTTGGCGAGTTTTTTTAAATGTCTCCAAATTGATCAAATGTCACCAAATTGGTAAGAATGACGCTAAATCAATAAAAATGACAACTAATAGATTGAAATTCAATATTTTGGGAAGAATGTAAGAGTCTACCATAAGACTCCGTCTGTAACACTTGACAAAATACTGGCGAAGAATTTTGGCGGCATATAACAAACTTGGAGACTTTTTAAATGTTGCCAAATTGATAAAAATGTCACCAAATTGATAAAAATGTCACCAAATTGATAAAAATGACGCTAATCAATAAAAATGAAGACTGATGAAAATCCAGTATCTTGGAAAGAATAAGAATCTAATATAGGAGAAGATACTTTGGGTAATAGTTTTAGATTTGGACGCCATTAGTCGTTTAGTTGCTATAAGAATAACTTATTTCTCCGACCATAATGCTTGAAGAAATTCTAGCGATGAATTTAGGAAAATATCGCCAATTTGCAGACTTTTTGAAATCTCACCAAATAGAAGAAAATGTTGCCAAATTGATAAAAATATTACCAAATTGGTAAGAATGACGCTAAATCAATAAAAATGACAACTATGACAACTAATAGATTAAAATTCAATATTTTGGGAAGAATATAAGACTCTACCATAAGACTGCGTCTGTAACGTTTGGAAAACTTTTGGCGACGAATTTTGGCGGCATATAGATAACTTGGCGACTTTTTAAATGCTGCCAAATTGACGAAACTGTTACTAAATTGATAAAAATGTACCCAAATAGGATACAATATTTTGTGAATTTTTAATTCCGTCATATGATGGGCATACCCTTTATTGTATAAGAAATGCTCTTATAAATATAGCCAACTTGGCTGTCTGTGGCCCTACATTAACGAAAATATCGCCAAAATTGCAGAAATGACGCCAAGTTAATGCCAATATCGCCTAATTGATGAATTTTTTATTAAAGTATTTAAATATATGGAATATATAGCTTTATGAGGATGCTATCAAAATTGGTAATTGTTAATTTAGAATTGCGTAAAATATAAGGTAAATGGGTACGAAATAGTTTTAGATTTTGCCATCCGGATGTACAATTCACAGCGCCATATGTACAATTTAAAGTCATACTATGACGTGGATCTTTTCACCACTTTATCACCGTTAAAGAAGTAAATTCATTGCATTATATAAAGAAGGTCATTTGCTATCCATATCAGACTTTTTTAAACGTAGACAAAGTATATCATTTTTGAGTTTTCAAATTAAAAAGCAGGATTTAAAAAAATAATTAAAGTTTACACAAAATGCTATCTAAATAATTATTGAATTTTACATTTAATAAACATTAATGTTAACAAATTAGCTAGTGAATCACCTTTATATACTAGCAGCACTGGGGCAAATGTCAATTGAAATTGGTTAGATAAATCTAAATTGAGGAGAAAATACATGAACGTAACAAGAAAAAATCTGATGTGTACCGCATATGTTTTTCTTTACTAAATGCGATGATTGTATTATTTCTTTACAGCCAAATAGTGAACAAGATCCATACCATGGTGATTTTTTGCATTACATTGACATCACATAGAATGAAATTAGGCGTTTTGGGCAATTTATGAGCACTATAGAGTGGCTTATTTATAATCATGGGCAAAATCCTCATCAAATTGTAATTACATATTAATGAATAACTCTTGAAATACATAAGGATTGGCTAATTCTAAGGTGTTACGATTAGTTCCGTCATAATGATATACGATATATAGAAGACATGCCGGAGATCATAGTCCTAGCTTGTTGATATGAAATACAAATTTAAAATATGGTGTACGGATAAATAATTTGAAAGGGACCACTGGAAAATTCAGATTATTAAGAAAATTATGTTATGCGGGGATTGCTTATGGTGCAACCGATGTTTTTTACAGTCTATTCGACTAGTATGTACCAATTGTTAAATGTCCGTATGTCTATTGATCAAGCATTTTATTCTTGATTGATGGGAATTAGAAAAAAAAAGCATTGGGGTCTGAATTAGACGAATATGAACGATAATTCACAAAATCAATTTATCATGCTTCAAATAATTGATGGTTTTAAAAGGCAGTGTGTGTGCTATCATTGCCATTATGAAGTTAGATGTTTTGCACTATTTCTGAGCTACTATTTCTCAGAAACACATTTTCGTATATAAGTAATTTACTGATTTACGATCCTCCAAAGAAATAGTTGCAATATGTCCGGATTTGCCAAAAAAATGAGTAGTCATTTACTTTGAAACACTTAGCATGAACAACTTCTGCAGAATTTTGTTCATTATTAAACATCCAAGCAATAGATTGTTAAATAAATTAAGTATACAACATCGTTAGGCAGAATGTCATTTAATAAAAACATTCAAAAAGCGTACAAAATTTCAGAAACAGGATCAAAGCGCTTTCGGGCGTTTGTACACCCTTCATAAGTGACTACATGAAAATCAAATATGGATCATTCATGGATCATATGGACCAACATTCATATACGTAGCAAATTTGCATATATAAATATAAAATGCAAGTTGAATAGGTTAATAATTAATACAAATAAACGTAAAAAATAGGTGCAAAATTATTTAACAATGCTAAAAACATTACCAGAAAAGTACAATTTCGAAATTACAGTCAGGTTTCACAAGGATGACGTAATAGATAACTATGAAGAGACTTGAATTGCATAGAGACTAGAACGAGTCGCCAATCATAACTTAGAATTTGAACGGGATCAGAATTTCAAATCGACGAAAGGTGAATATAAATAGTGATTCATAAAGGAGACTATTACGAGAGTTATTACAAAGAATTAAGAGGAAAGGTTTTTCAAAGATGGGCAGGAAATTATCACTAGCCACACATTGATCAAGAACAGTAGTAAATTTACCATTACTGACATCACTAGCTTGTTCCGCTAGACGGATGCCGACATTACGTTTAGTGCTGCAGATGTAAAATTTATAGCCAACTTCAGGAGTCAACAGGGGAGCCACATACACCCCAGAATAGCTCTTAAAGTCATCAATATCCCCAAATTTATTGGAACGGATACTATTGTAATAAAAGTAATACAAAGTAATAACATTAGAGTGGGCAGGTTTGAAACCAAAATCATGACAGAATTGAATGAAGGGGCGGAAAATTTTAGGATGGTAAGGAAAACTAACTAGATTTATAAGCTAAACGATCATTAGTAACAACAAGCTTAGTATCAAGTTGAATGTATTTACGGCGAACATGGGCAGAAATCTTATAAATAACCTAAAAGTAATAAGCAGCCTCATGACCAAGATTAAAAATATAATTAATTTCATCAGTTAAAGCAGGAATAGAAGAGCAAATATTGAATGCGCGATTAAAATAAGCATTAAAAGAAGCGTTTTTATAGGATATTGGATGGAAAGAATTAGCAGGGATACAAGAGTTGGTAAAAGTGGGTTTACGGAAAATCGAAGTTTGAAAACCAAAGGAGGAGCGGGTAACCAGAACATCAAGAAAATGTAAAGAACAATTGGATTCATGCTCAACGGTAAAATTAATCGAAGGGTAAAAATCATTAACTTTATTCAAAAGATGAAGGAGATCATTTAAATCACGATCCCAAATAATAAAAATCTGATGTGGGCAGCACATGACTTTCCCTGCAGACTTATATCCACGTTCTCTTTATTTCAATTAAATTTAATTCATTTTTAATTCAATTTTCGTTCTCATTTGATAACTGGACATATTTTCAAAGGTGGCGTAGAGAAAAAACGAAAATATCTCGAGAACGGCTAGTCCTAGTGTAATGAGGTTGATCTTATTCTTTTCTTCGTTAAAAATTACGTATTAAACAAGCATTTAATGGATATATTTGAGCATACGTAGCTTTTTAGTTTAGATTTTGACAATTTTTGCGGGCCATTCTGCCAAAAAAGGCAGGTTATTTTTTTCTGAATCGTACCAAAATCTAATCAGCACCAGGGTGACCTATACGTGACTCATCTACCAAATTTTGTAAAATTCGATCCATTAGTTTTTCAACTAGAGTGGATACAAGCTTTTGCGGACCATTTTGCAAAAAAAGGCGGGTTATTTTACCCCGAATCGTACCCAAAACTAATCAGCACCAGACTCGCCCACAAGTGACTTACCTACAAAATTTTGTGAAATTCGGTGTATTAGTTTTTTAGTTAGAGTGGATACAAAATCTACACAGACAGACACACAGACACACACACACAGACGTCACGCTAAAAATGGTTTTTTCGTATTCTAGAGGTCTCGAAACGTGTAGATCCGTCGAAAACTCGAGTTGCGATTTTCGACATGATTCCAATACTTTCCCTATACATTACCATGTATTGCAGGGAAAGTAAAAACATCATCCAAATAACGGCACCAAAGAATAGGTTTAATAGTTAAAAAGGGCATCACCTCGCTTTCGAGCTAATGCAAAACAGCCTCGACCAAAATACCAGATAATGGCCTATCCACAAAAGCGTCAGAAGTTTGTAAGTAAATAGCATCTAGTAAGCCAAAACATTATGTCTCCACAACGATATTCAAAGCAGAAGCGATTGCATGGATAGTGGAGGTTCAAAATTGTGATTTTGAAAATTTTCAGCAGTAATTTTAATAGCAATGTTAGCGGGAATACTAGGAAAAAGAGAAACGACATCGAAACTATGGAGAGTACTATTAGGAACAAAATTAGTTTTAAAAAATATATTAATGAAAGTTTCAGTAGAACTAATAGAAAAAGTATGATTATTAGGAAAAGGTTTTAAGAAATAAGCGAGGGATTTTTCTAAGTAGGCCCACTACATTTTGAAACGATAGGCCGCATAGGATAATTTAATTTATGAAGTTTAATTTGATCAAAAATATTGACTGGAGAGAGGAGGATGATTTTAGGATGTTTTTATTAAATTATCTTTTGTCTAACGATGTTGTGTTCTTAATTTATTTAGTTGAAATAAACGTGATGCCAATTTGATTATTATAATAGATTGTTATTTTATTCTAGGTTCATAGGAATATATCCACGTTTTGTCACTTATTACAATCGCAAACGCATGTTTGAGGCACCAGGGTTCATTTTTTGAGATTTTCATTGCACTATTGGACATGAGCATAATTTTGAATTTAAGTCAAACTGTGTGGAATCCAATGCAGATATACTGTTTTGAATTTTAAATAATTGGTGATGTAAATTTGAATGCTATCGGGTCCTTGAAATATTCACAAATACCTCAGCTTCCTATTATGAAACATGGCGACATAAAGTGATCATTTGATGCACGGCTTCAATGTTGTCTGGCGTCACAGCAATTTTTAGACGACCATCACGAAATTCATCATGGAGACACCTACGTCTAAGATTTAATTATTTGAACCAGTTGTAAAGAGATGCTTCGACAACATATCGGATGTTATAAGTTATCTGTTTCGACGGCCGGGAAGCAGTGGCTGCTCGAGTATAGGCACTGTGGAACTGCAGCATCCTATATTTCCACTTGATATTATCCATAACATTTAATATAATGAGTCCCTTTTTCTTTATTTTTTTCTTTGTACTTGTACAATATATAATCCTTAAGCTTAATGTCAGTAGCCATCCCCTAGTTAAGAAAAGAAGCAGCACCTCCACCTTTTTCTGGAGCAGCACCACCACTAGTTTTAGCTACGAGTCGCCACTGTCGGAAAGTGTCACTTAGTTTACAACACAGTGGAGGCGGCATCCACATGGATTGTGCCATCCATATCCTGCGACCAAAATCTCGAAACGACTTACTGACCGACACATTTATTGTACAAGCAGTTAGCGCGAGGACGAGGACAGATTGGGCAGAGGCGGTAATCTAACTTGGGTCTTCCGAGTTCAATCATCGCACACAATCCAGCTGCATCATTCCTTGCCGAAAGTCATAATAAATCATAATCCTGAAATCCTTTCGACGTAAAACTTGTTTAAAAGTGTTTTGCCACAACATTATTAACTTCACAATGACACTGTGAAATTGCATAGCAATGATTGTATAGCATTCTTCGTTCTGTTATTTTCGGTATTGCCACAGCCTAAAAACTTAAGTAGTAGCCCTTGTGTTTCTAGTATTCTAGAATTAGAAGCATTTAAATATTCGAGATCTGGCAATAATCAAATCCAAGTGTTTTTCTTCTAACTCTTGCTACTTGTAATCCATGATAACGTGGTTTCAGATGCAACAAGCCACGAACAGAAGATATTTCTTTCCTTATATACATAATATATAAGGAAAGTATTGTGACGTGGTCGAAAATGTGAATTCGAGTTTTCGACGGGAAAGCACGTTTCAAGCATCCCTGATCACGAATCGAAAATTTTTGAAGTGTTGTCTGTGTGTGTGCGTGTGTGTCAGTGAGTAACTAATGAACGAGTGGACCGATTCGAACGAAATTTGGTACAAAAATTACAATCCGTAAACACTGGAAGCCTATTGTTTTTATACGTAATCGAATGTTTATACCCCTCCCCCTAAATTTTCGGGTGAAATTTTGAAAAAATTGTCAAAACATCAAAACTTCTAATAAAGTTACGCAAATAGACATTTCTTATGTAATTTTTCATTAGAAAACCATTGACATAAATTTTAAAACGCTAACACGAACCGGTCTCGAGATATTGCACATTTTTCAAAAAAATTATCAAAACGTCATATAAAATAAAAAAAAGTTATTTCCTATTGAGAAATATGTTCACTTTCCATATGTCTCCGGCCGTTCAAATTGTTGCCCAAGTCCTTTGGATGAGTCGAACGGCCTGGGTTTTCAACTTTCCATATGTAATACAATGCGATAAATTTGGTGACATCATTCTCGTGGATCTAGCTCGTTCCATTCATGAAAAAAGATAATTTGAGTTATACTTTTGTATTTGAACGCCAATAGTCATTTATCTGCTGTAAGAATAACTTATTTCTTCGTCCATAACTCTTGGCGAGATTATGGCGACGAATTTGGTGGAATGTCGCCAACTTGGCAACTTTTTTAAATGTTGCTAAATTAATAAAATAACTCGCCAAATGGATAAAAATGACGCTACATCAATGATGACTCATTGATGATGACGACATGGAAAATGACGACTCATTGACGAAAATGCAATATCTTGGAAAGGATATAAATAACAACTATAAAAATAATCTATTTTTTTTTTACTTTAAAAATAGTAAATTCATTGCATTATATAAGGAAAGTCATGTGCTGCCCACATTATATTTTTGTAATAACGTTTTTGTCAATTTAAAATGATTGGCTGTATAAATGAAGAACGAATCAACAAATTTTACTAATTAAACATAATAGAGAGTAAGTTCATGATTAAAATGATTCATTGATTTTACCGATTTAATGTTTTATCAGTATTATCAAGTGAAATGTAGGATATATGAAATAGTAAGGAATAAGAAAAATAAAATAAAATAATCATTATAGTAGTAAACAACATTGCATCATAAATGCAAATGTTATGACTTAAATGAAACCATTGAATTCGGTATAATATATAATTTTTACATTCCAGCACTTGTAAATCCCGGATATATGCAAATTCATGTTTCCGATTTTTCAAAACAAAACAAATCATTATTTCGAAATCGTTTAGAATAAGCAATTCCACCCTCAAATTTGCATTTACTTAAAAGGAAATTTTCCGACTAGATACCTTATATACAAATGAGTTCTCTGAAAGCATATGCTCGGTATATTTATATAAGAGAATCCCTAGACTTGGGCGGGGAGGGGGGATTTTTTTCTAGTGCAAGGAAGATAAAGAAATCCGGGAATTAACCCAATTTCTATGCATCCAGAATAACTGGGATTGGATTGTATGTGGTTTGCCAATCCCCATCGAATCACAGCACTGAAATAATTCCTTTTTACTTTCCCTACAACACATGGTAATGTATAGGGAAAGTATTGAAATCATGCCGAAAATCACAACTAGAGTTTTCGACGGATCTACACGTTTCACGACCTCTAGAATTCGAAAAAAACATTTTTAACGTGACGTCTGTTTGTCTGTCGGTCTGTCTGCCTGTCTGTGCAATGTATGTATCCACTCTAACTCAAAAACTAATAGACCGAATTTCTTAAAATTTGGTAGGTAAGTCACTTGGATATGACCCTGCTGCTGATTAGTTTTTTATACGATTCGTTAAAACAGAACCCGCTATTTTTTGCGAAATGGCCCATAAAATTTTCATGTATCCACTCTAGCTAAAATACTGATTGGCCAAATGTCACAAAATTTGGTAGATAAGTTACTTGTACGATACTCTGGTGCTGATTAGATTTTGGTATTAATCGGAAAAGAACAACCTGCCTTCTTTTGCGAAATGGCCCGCCAAAATGTCATGTATCCACTCTAACTAAAATTTTAGTTAACCAAATTTCACAAAATTTGATCGATAAGTTACTTGGGGGATACTCTGGTGCTGATTAGATTTTGGTATTATTCGTAAAGGAACAACCTGCCTTTTTTTACGAAATGGCCCTCAAAAATCGCAAAATCTAAAAAAAGCTAGGTATGTTCAAATATATCAATTAAATGCTTGTTTTATACCTAATTTTTGATTAGGAAAATAATAAGAACAACCCAATTACTCTAGGTAAATGATTGCAGAATTATATATAATCTAGATCCTTTTACAGTTACAAACCCAGTGTTAATGAATATTAAGTAGCTTTCATTTTTTTTTCTACTACTGTAAACAATGCAATTAATATGACATCAACATTTCTACAACCATATGTATAATAGCAAAAACATATTGTATGACAATTCTATTTTTACATATAATTTGAAATATTTTCACATTGCTGATGAGAAAAATCACTTCAATTAATTTCTAGTAAATATTTTAGGTTCATTAGGATTTAATGAAGCAAAATTTATTGCATTACTTACTTAAAAATACAATCGCAGATGTAATAGACAATTTTACAACATATTATAGTATAATGTGTGGTATAATATATAGACAATAATTCAATAAAATGCATCAGTATCTCCACTGTTTCTATTTTAGTTACGTATGGTGATACAATATGAAAATTTCTAAAAAATAAAAAAAATTATAATAGTCTGCTGAAAACAAGAACTAGTAAGTAAATACATTGTAGATAATACATTGACACTCCTTTTAAGAAAACTGATGAAATAACGGATGAATATGAGATATTACTATATATATAAATGCGTTTCAGTTACTTAAAAACAAAAATAATACTTTAGGAAGCAAATTTTTTATATTTCCTTTCATCTTTTTTTTCTATTTTTCAATCCTCATTTTTAACACTTTACAACAAAGTTGAAAAGTGTTTATGACTTTGTTCATTCTGTCTGTCTGTCTTTCTGTCTGTCTGTCCGTTAGCACGATAACTGCCGCAAAAATGACTTAATCAAAATGAAATTTTAGTATGTTGTTCAGACGGTCTGTAGGACCTATGGGAATATAAATGAATAATATCACCCAAATAGTTTTGGATTGAACACGAGTTGAAAAAATGAAATACATTGAGCCTTATGGGACCTAATTTTTCAAACATTTTTTAAGTGGATTTAAAATTCACAAATTGCTTCGAAAATTTTAGGTAATAGTCAAATTGTTCCATAAAATATATAAAAAAAAATCAGCGAAATATATTCAGCAGTTTTTTAAATAAAAATTAAAATAATAATTACACATCTTATCTGAAACGATCACGTGACCATGATATGAAACGATCACATGACCCACTTCAAAATGATATATTGCATCCATCTTGTTTCAAAATCGTTATTTTTTAAAGTTCTTTTTAATTCATATTGAGTGTTGTATCCGTCCTAAAACTACTTTATTTTTGCTTAAATTCTGTGCATCTACATACTAAAACAACACAATGACAATATATTTCAGTTTAAATTCTCATTCAAATTTGATTATTTCTACAACGAAGCCTATTTTTCACCTATGTAAAATGTAAACAGCAAAATATGTAGAATGAGTTGTATTAGAATTACTGTATTTCTTTAACACAAAATAATTCAGTCCATGGAGTCTGCATGGCTGATATGAATGAAATATTAATTGATTTTATAAACAGAAGGACGATTTTTTTCGATGAAGTTTTAAGCATAGAGTTTATGAATTGTAGCTCCATGGTCTTAATTTTTAAATAAAATAAATTATTATAGTATTGTGATGAATGAAATGAATGAAATCCTGGTTTTATAGAGAGATCCAGGCGTGTTATTTTTTCTATGACGTCATTTGAATTTATTTCAGTTGTTTTCGATGAAGTTTTCAAATATAATAAATTATCGTAGTATTATGATAGTTTTAAAAATATTACCGTGGAATGTATTGCATTTTAGAGATATTTAAACCAAGCAATTTATATTTCAATGCCGTCATTTGAATAAAGTTCATTTTTTTCAATGAAGGTTTAAGTTTTCAAATATAATAAATCAATGTAGTATTGTGATGAGTTTTAAAATATTATCGAGGAATGTATTGCATTTTCGACTTTTTTAAATAAAATTGCATTGAAGTTGGAAAGTGTTTCATAATCAATGCTTTAAGCATGATTGATCTTTCTTGTTATTTTTAACATAATTATTCAATAAAATTTTATGTATGGTAGTAATGACTTTTTTCGATTACCTTTGAAGGTTCATGAACAACGCAAGTCCAACATGAATATATTTCTTGATTTGTATCTAAATATCTCAAAGTTAGGTTTAATGTGATATGATGATTTCAAAGTTGTATAAATTCCGTAAATCAGAAAAATTTGCCTCTTTAAAGTTTTCATTATTTTGGAAATCAGGGTACTTCAATTAAGTGTCTTTTACATTTAACCAATTATTTTTTATAGATTTTAATAAATGAACAGGATCATACATCAAATGCAGAGGTATATCAAGATTACTTGGATTATATACAGCATCATTAAATTTATCGTGTTTCTTAAAAAAAGCAAAAATGTTTCTATTAATATTGTTGTTATCAGTAATAACAGACAATACATTAAGGTCAAGTTCTTTTAACTTGCAACTTAACATAGATGCCAAATTATAGAGCTTTTGTCCCGTAAATGTTGAAACTGGGGCAATTGCTATTACGTCTTCATAATTCGAAAACATTGATGTAATCAAAAACACTTGGGCAGTTTTTGCTTTTCATTATTATCAAAACAATCACCGGTAACTTTTCCACATTTAAACGTATACCTAGGATCAACATAAATCTCATCAATTAAGAGAGAGACAAATTTTTGGTCTTCGTTTAAACATTGTACCCTACGTTTTAAATAACTATTACACGGATTAAAAAAATCTGAATCTACATTTAACATTTTTGAAATTCTACTTAATGTTCTCACATGAGGCAATGTCAGCACCTTTGAATTTCTAAATGCCTTATAGCACAAAGAACTAGATAAGTATATTTTAAAGCATAGAATAAACAGTTCTTGTGAAAATCGAAAAGCATCCGACTACATGAATAAGTATAGAACATGAAGAAAATAATGTTGGATGCGTATTTATGATAAACGCATAATCTTATATTTTTTTATAAAATTCATAAATTACAAATTTGTTGAAATAGTTAATGTGTTGAAATCGTTATTTTTAACTATTAGCATTTGCTAGTTCAATTTGATTGAATTTGCATAAAATGGGTACTTTTTAATAAATCGCTCTGCTATTATTACAGGAAAGGGCAGTATCTATGGTTTCAGCTTTTTAAATAAAGAAAAAAATAGATGTGCATTATTTTATACATAAAACACAAATCCAGCCTATAAAAAGCGTTTAATAAATTCCTAAATTGGAAATGTCCCTTTTCGGCGGGTCACGAGTTCATGACATTTTTCTTTACTACTTTTTGTGGCCTGTGCTAAATTATAAATGAATTTTTTGCCGGCTATGTGAGAAGACTGGAATGAATGATCAGTTCAAAAAGAAGTTTGAGCTTGTGGTTTATAGCAAGTTTATTGCTGCCATTGCAGTTATCGATTATTCCATACCCACCAGCGCATAATAAGTGCGAAATGTGTTCATAGATATTGGTATCTGTAATGGCAATGCCTTTCGTATAATATTTTAACACGTTTTTAGGTTATTTACATACATATTAAAAATCTCTAAAATGGGAATCCGGATCAGCAAAATGTCCATGTTCTAAAAGGAGTATTACTTCTAAAGTACTAATAAGCAAACAACCTGATATCGGGGATTAGCCAAACATAGTTACAATGTATCAGTACTTGCTTTCGTTGCCTTTGCAACATGAAATGGACTTTCAGATGAGGTATGAAGAGAGCAAGCTTGCTCGAACAAAATTGCAAAGCCCTTATATCAAACACATCATAATACTACGCCATTTATTTGATTGAGCTAAACAGAATGCAGCAAAAATAACATTTCATTATATTATAAATCTAGATTATGCAGATCAAAAATTCATTTAAGTTCGGTTTCAATATGAACTAAGCATTCACTGAACTCCAAAATTGCATGCAGTTATACCATTTTCTTCAAATAAAGCCCTTTCTCTCAAAATACATTCATTTTTAGAAAAATTAAGAGATAAATATTATTGCAAAAGGAGAGATAAAATTGAAAGACATAAATGGCTATGCCACATGTCAATTCACAATAACGGTTAGTATGTGTTAAAGAAATACGTTTCCATCACCCAGCTAAACTTTCAAAATATTTTCTTTATCCCCCATAATTCAGGCATTTTCTTATACTGTTATATTAACAAAAGAGGATCGCGACAGATGGACTGGATGATTCTGTACATTTTTAGTTTGTGAAACTGTATCAACCAGACGGAAGGATTTTTTTATTAAGAAAAATTCACTGAAACTAAAAAAAAAATTGATTTATGTGTAATCTTATTTTATTATAAACTTGCATTTTTTTCACTTCTGTAGCACATTTATTTTTTGCACTGATTTCATTGCGAATGCATTTTTATGAAATAAAATTAAAACTCTGTATCAAAGCATTGGTATCGAACTTAAAGCAGTTAACTTTCCATATTTGGTACTCATACCAAAACTTCATAAAAATCCAGTCAAGTTCCGGCCGGTGACAGTGGGATGTGGATCCTATTTAACAATTGCAAATGAAAAACTTTTAACTATACTTAAAAATGTTATGATTATACTCAAGAAACAAGGAACAGTAATGATAAATAATAGTTACGATGTCATCAACCGACTTCCATTTTATAGCAGGGATATACGTTTCAAAAGTTACGATTTCCGTGATTTATTCAACAACATCAATCTGGAAAATCTATATGAAATTTTGAAGGAACTACATGAAATATATGACTTAAAAGAGCATATTACATTCAGAAAATACGAGGACTTGATTCGCATTGTGTTGTTTGAAAACATCTTATTTGACGGCACCAACTATTTTCAACAGGTTAAGGGTATTCCGATGGGAGGGGGATGTTCATCACTGCTCGCCGATCTATACTTGTGTAAATTTGAAAATGGCACTCATATATTACATGAAATGCCATATTTTCGTTTCGTTGACGATGTCCTTATTGGGCAATATAAGAATACACCCCAATTTGATTTTACTTTTTATCCAAAAGAACTGGAATTGATTGAGAATATAAGTAAGGAGGAAGATAGTGTTGATTTTCTAGATATCACACTAAAACATGACAGTAGATATGGTACTTATACCGTCTTATATGACAAGAGAAACAATTTCAATATAAAAATCAACCGCATTATTGATTGGAGGTCCAATTTGACCAAAAACATTTTCAGAAATGTCGTCATTGGTCACCTCAAAAGAAATCAACGCATTAATACTTTCAAGTCTGATTGCATCATGCATAATAGGAATATTATGAAGGAGGCAATAAAACGTAATTATCCAATTGGCTTCCTGAAATGTTATTATAATTCCCTATTTAATACAAAAAAGGGAGAAAATGCTTACTTAAAGGATATGGCAGAGGTATAGAACGATGAAAGTGAAAATAACGAATAGCGCATGCGTGGACTTCTGTTATATATGATGCACTCCATCTTAACCGACAGGGGCATTTGCTGCATTTCCATTCTTTCCCTTGCGATCCTGGTCGATTCCTATTTGTTTTCTTTGCACTTTTTCGAGTGTTTTTGATTTGACACATTTACGGAAGTATGGCTTCTGCATGGCATTGGTACCGTGAGTGTTGCCCGGGCATAAAAGCAGTCTTTTAAACGGGAAAGAGGGGTCGCCATCCCCCTCTACCATTTTATGCCTTGCATTTGGTCATTTCCCCTCTTTTTCATATGAATCTTGTATGTTACTTTAGGAGAATGTGCTGCATTGCGCCAACTTCTGGAGAAAAATTGGATAACTGTGAAATAATTTTATTTTAATATATTTACTATGCTATATATATATATATATATATATATATAATTGAAAAATTTTCTGAGGGTATAAACATATGTGTGTGTTTGTCCCTTCAATATCATCACGGAAGAATGGCTGCAGTGAATTTGATGAGATTTTTTATGTTGACTTGCAATATGCAAGTCAAAATCAAAAATCTCAACAATAAAACTCACCAATAAAATTGCGTCCATATTTCGAGATTCTGGGACCAGGGCTCATCGAGATATAAGCAATAAATTCACTATTAAACTTCCCATGGAGCTAGCAAATATGCGAACGATATTTTTTTCATAAAATTATTCGAAAAATCCTATTGAGCATCGGAATCAAACTTAATGAGTTTATATAGCGAATATTGGAGAAATGGAGAAAAGACAATGTTGCTAGACAACGGAATTGAACCCAATGAATTTATACAGCAGATTTATTTGAAAAAAAAAAAAGGTTGTAAAGCAACGAAAATTTTTCCAATAAGTTTAAACAGAAGACGATTATTATTAAATCTTATTATTAAATCATTATTCCCATTTTAAGCTTTATTTTCTCACTAACATTTCTACAAATAACAAGCAAACAAATTTTAAGCAAATCTAAGCGTGTGCACTTGCATGATTTGTGTTTTTACCGTGGTCCTGTATATAAAATTGCGTTTCTTTCATTTCATTGTTTTCCCGTTTTCTAGTTTGTTTGATGTTCAATATTCAAATTATAAAAACTTATATGTTCAAATATTGAAGAATTGGAGATTCTCAAATATTGAAATTAATATTTTTCTTTCTAATTTCATAATTATTTGTTAAATAATGTTTTTATTTGAAATCTTTCATATCTCACATACTTCATATGCGCTAGGTTATGAAGTACCGCTAGCAGAGAGACATAATCTTGAAGTATCACTATCAAGAGCCGTAATCATATTGTATCACTAGTAAAATCCCTTACTAGCAAAAATAATTTGTCTCTAACAAAACGCCGGGTTTTGACCCCTGCGATTTGATAGTGATAAAGGTTCAATATAAAATATATTGATACTAGTTAATACTAAATATAAGTTTATGTAATACATTTGTGGCTTTTATGCATTTTTCGCCAAGTTTTAACAGGAATTTTTCTACGGAAATGAACTTTCAACGGTTTTCGTACAATTAAATGATTGTTTTTCAAAATGGCTTAAAATATGAAAATCTACAATAGAAAAATAAAAACCTTAAATGTTGTTAAATGGATGCAATTTCAAATAAATATATATTTTATAAGCTCTTTTTACTTTTCACATGAATGCATTATTCTATAAGATATTGAGTTTAAGTAAGGAATAATATATTGGATTTTTTTACTGTTTTTCTTATGTCGTTTAATAATTTCCCTCTGTGTTTAAAAATAAGCGTTTCTTTATTGCAATAGAGGCATTTTTATATAGTAGCATTCTGAAATTATGTGTCCAAAAGTTAGGAACAGGGCTGCATTTCGTTTCCACTTGGTTTTGTCAGGTTGTCATGTCTGAATCCGCATCTGACAAATGTATATTGTACTTAACGTGACGAACCCCAATTTCCGGGGAACTGCAGTTCAGTCTCTGAAAACATTAAATACTTCATTTTTACTTTCCGAGCAATACATGGTAATGTATAGGGGAAGCATTGGAATCTTTCCGAAAATCACAATTAGAGTTTTCGAAGGATCTACCCGCTTCGGAACTTCTAGAATTCGAAAGAACTATTTTTAGTGTGACGTCTGTGTCGTGACGAGATTTCATAATCTCGCGTCACTTATGTGAAAATCGTAATTTATATATCATATATCGAGATTCTATATTTTTTTTATCAATTTAAACTCTGTTTTAATTATCCCTCTTGCCTATTAAATATATATTATACAAAATATTCTATACTGAAGGGAAAGCTTTTATCCATTTTATTAATCTGTGAAACCGCATTCAGAGAGAGGTTTCGTTACTATTTGGCCGTTAAAGTTCAAGGTTCTGTCCCGTGCAGAGCGGATGTCTGGTTCTGCTCGAGGCCTGGTAATATTAATGCAAGGCAAGCGCGTTTACACAATGGTTCTGCAGAAATATCAACTGCTGTTTTTGTTATTGAGGTCCAACGGCAAGGCTGCAATGCTCGACCCTGGGAAACATTTCAAAGGTATAAAGATTTCTATTGGTCAATAGATGTACTTGGCTTTCTGGCAGGTCCGAATGATTCTGGGGCCTGAATCCACCTGGGTACATAAAAGCTGTTGCAAAGAATATTCGAGGCTCTTCTTCCTGTCTGGTTATCGACACTCTCAGGTCTGCCCGAACCATTTCAATGTTACCCACCACGGAGTGCGGGATTCGGCTCAAGTCGAATCCTGGCCTCCCATGGGCATGGGAAGGAGAGCCGAAGACGCCAACATCGCCGAAGAACATCAATGAAGAGCCCGACGCCTAGCTGAGAGAGCTACGACGATGATGTACGATGGGACCCGAGGTCTATGTGCCGGGTCGAGATGATGGAATAGTGTAATGCTACTGTGAAGCCAAATTCCCTGTGGTATGAGGCTGATGTTTGAGTCCGACCCTTCTGCATCTCCGACTCAGGAGGCAAGGGAGTTTTCCTCGATTGTTCAATTATCTGAAGGAAGTCAACCGCGTTGATTTGTACAGACTGAGAGATCCTAAATTGGATTTCCTGAATTGAATTAATATCAGTTTAATGAAATATGTTCTAAGTTATTAAATTCTGACCTCTAAATTTATATTTAACGGAGTATCTCTGAGTGCGAGTTTTCTCCCGTTGTTGAGACCATACCCCTAAATCACGTTGTTTAATATATATTTAAATGTTGCTGTGCCACTTTATTTATATTGTTGATTAACTTATTATCATTGGATATTTCCGTGGCAGCATATATATTAGAATGGGCCCTGAGTCCAGTGTCACAGTTACTTAGCGTTGTGCTTCCTGATAATGATTCACTTATCATTTTAACTTCTGCTCTTCTTAATTATAATATTGAATAAAGAAAGTGATTTTTCTTCAAAACTGTGTGGTTATTTAACGTTATCTTTGTCTCCTGAAATTGTAATTAATATAAATGTTTTCAGGAGATTTCGCTTGCAAGGTAAGTCTTTTATTTACTTATCTGGCTTCTTGTGTTGGTGCAGCAGTTCATTCAGGATTCTCCCGGACGGAAGCTTTTCGAATTTAGAACCTGGGTGGTGCCATCGAACTTCGTGGCTTAACACATTCACGACTTTATCACGATTTAACATATTTAGCATATTTGCTTCTTACTAATTACAACTTACAAATAAATATCTTATCATTCTCATATTGCATAAAATATGCTCTGGTCGTTGGCACCGTGATTCCGCTATAATTCATTTTCCGTCGTGACAAATTCGTCGTGACATCTGTGTGTGTATCCATGTGTGTGTCTGTGTGTGCAATGTATGTATCCACTCTAACTCCAAAACTAATGGACCGAATCTCATAAAATTTGGTAAGTCACTTGGGTGTGACTCTGGTGGTGATTTGTTTTTAGTACAATTCGGGATAAAAGAACCGTCTTTTTTTGCAAAATGGCCAGCAAAAATCGTCAAAATTTAAAATAAAAATCTACATATGCTCAAATATATCCATTAAATGCTTGCTTTATACGTAATTTTAACGAAGAAAAGAATAAGACCAACCCCATTACATTAGGGCTAGCGGTTTTCGAGATATTTTAGCAGATAAATGACTATTGAAGCTCAAATACAAAATTATTAAATCTTTTCCCATGAATGGAACGAGCTAGATCCACTAGAATGTCACCAAATTTATCGGATGATATTACATATGAAAGGTGAACATGCATCTCAACAGTTAATACATTTTTTTAATTTATGGAATTTTTTTATTCATTTATTTGAAAAATGTGCAGTAGCTCGAGAACAGTTCATGCTAGCTTTTCTAAATTTTATGGCATTAGTTTTCCAAAGGAAAATTACATAGGACATGTCTATTTGCGTAACTTTATTAAAAGTTTTGATTTTTTTGATGATCTTTTCAAAATTTCACTCGAAAATTTAGGGAGTTCTGAACATCCGATTGTGTTTATAAACAATAGGCTTCCAGTATTCGCGGATGTAGTTTTTGTACAAAATGTCATACGAATCGCTCCAATCGTTCGTGAGATATCATCTCCAGACTCACTGACACACAAGCGCACGCACACACACACACACACAGAGACTCATACAGAGAGACACAGACATCACCTGAAAAATGTTCCATCCGTGATCAAGGATGCTTGAAACTTGCTCTCCCTCGAATACTCGAATTCGAATTTTCGACCCAATCACAATACTTTCCATAAACATTACACTATGTATATAAGGAAAGTAATATCACTCTCCCATTAATGATTGTAAACAAAATGTTTTCAACATTATTAAAATATTAATTCTTATATGATTGTAAAAAATACTATAATCACAAAATATAAAATTACTAGCAGCTATTACCCGCCGTTGCTCGGAATTTACCATGCAAAACTGTGATAAAAGTTACACCGGAAAATATAAGGCCGTGAATCTTATACATTGTTTTTTGACTGTGAAAGAAGATAATTCATTGCATTATGTAAGAAGAAAAAAACATAGCATTATATAAGTCATAGCTGAATAAGTAAGAATTTTCTCATAAAATGCTGATAATTAAATAACTATTTTTAACACTTTGGAACATAGTTGGAAAGTGTTTATAACTTTGTTCATTATATCTGTCTGTCTGTCCGTTAGCACGATAACTGCCGTACAAATGACTTTATCAAAATAAAATTTTAATATATTATTCAGACGGTCTGTGGGACTTATAGGAATGTAAATGAATAATATCACCCAATTTGTTTGAACCCGTGATGAAAAGGTGAAATACATTGAACCGTATGGGACTTCATTTTTCAAACATTTTTAAGCGAATTTAAAATTCACAAATGGCTTCGAAAGTTTTGGGAAATATTCTTATTTATCCCATAAAATATGTAAAAAAATGTTCAGCAAAATATATTCAGTAATTTTTTTGAATAACAATTAAAATAACAATTTAGCCTTTTATATGAAGGGATCACGTGGCCCACTTTAAAATAAAATGTGTCATCCATCCGTGATTTTTAAGATTATTTTTTACCTTTGGTAAAATGCCAAAAAATATGTTAAAGGAGCAGAAATATGCTGTATGTGATAACTTCAAAGACCCCATAACTGTATAGGACATGTTAATTGAAGAATACAATGATAGATTTTCTGATTTCGAATAACATACTTTAGAAATGAAATTAGCGTGTGAACCATATTTAATTGATATCCTGACGGCACCCACGTAACTACAGATGGAATTAATTGTATTAGAAGAAAATAATATCATAAATATTTTATATAGTACTTACATGTTAATCTTGAATAATAATTTAAATGTAGATAATAAGATTTGATTGAAATGGAGTTTTTTTTTTAATTTTTAAATGATAACCTTACCATAAAATTAAGTACTTATTTACGCATAGCTTAAGCATGGCCGCGATAAGCCAGAGTGTATACCGATTCAACAATTTCAGAAGTAATCTCTCATGCCACACGCCAAACGTCGCTTTATCGCCAGTTCTGGTTTATTCTCGCTACACGTGCAATTGGATGGGAAAGACGAATTGTTTAATAAAGAATATTGTTCATAATTTGATTGCATATCAGATTGCGTATGAGAAACTTATCAAAATATACAGTAGTATTTCAAACACTGGTTTGATTATTTATAAATCAAATAACAATCCGACTAATGTGGTTTTCAAGTAATACTATTAAAATACATGTATTTAAAAACTTTGTGTACTGCATACGGATTGTTTGAAATTAGTTAAAGAAATGTTCGACACACATGCATATAATTTATTATTTGAATGAAACGATTCTAATTTCGTAGAAAATATATGTGTAGAATCCGTATAATATTCAATTCTTATATAGTACAATAATCCGTAACGAAATTTGAAGATTATTTGAAAGGAGGAAATAATAAAATATTTGTCATTTTAAAATGCAAAATTTGTAACATTTTAAGGAAATTTGCTTGACATTTTTCAGTTTGTGGGAGCAATGTTGCTTTTTCGACACACGTAGGATAATGCAGCGTTTTTCAAGATGTGTTTGTTCTGCGGAACCCTTGGGGTTCTACGACGTGATAGTTTCAAGTAAATTTTCTTAAAAATTTAAAAACGGGTAAAGTTTTAATGCTTTTATACTTTTAAATTATTTTAATTTTAAATATTTTATTATTAAATTGAAAAATTTTAAATGTTATTGGAAAATAAATAAAAATATTTCCTAATTTAAATATGGTAAACAAATATCAAAATTAATTGCACTTTGCATTTAAAAATTCCCTGGCCAATTACATTTCCAGCAACTTACGTACGTGCAATCGTTCATTCAAATTAGTAATATATTTTACAATTATTTTTACATCTAAGTTTGGCAAAATTGAAATTTTTAATACAAAAAATTAAAAAAATATGAAAAAGCCTTTATGCAATGGAAAGTGATGTATACACTTCAATTTCGAAATAACTGTTAAGTATTTCTATACTTTCAGCACACTTATTTCATGCAGTCATATGAATTATTGGACAAACCAGAAGTTACATATTCAGACCAGGAAATCCTTAGTGAACCCTACCAATCCCTCCGGAATTCAATATTTAATCTATATCAGTCTTCAACTAAGCTGTGCCTAAAGCAAAGTCTGAAAAACAGATGTTGAAATGAAAATATAAATTTTTGAATAGGAAGTGACATCTCTCTCCCGAACAAGAAGTGGAAATCCTTCATGAACCCTACCTCCTCCGTGATTTTATGCTGCATCCATATTAGCCACTATATCTTTTTAAACATCTAAATCCTACGAAATAGATGTTTAAAAAAATTCGTTAAAAACAATGGCAAATTGTAAAATTTTCCCACCAAAATCTGCATTTCAAAATTATTTAGAGTGAAATTATATTATTATTTTTTGTACACACATGAGATAAATTGTCTGTGACTTACAGCTTTAAGTGGGTTGCCAACAATATACATTTACACTCAGTTTTATCCGTCACAGAAATGGATCTAATATAACAATTATAGATCTGAAGGACTAAATAAACTTTAATTGTTGTATACCGATTTAAAGGTATATTTATGCCGTAGAATGTAAAATCTCACTAATTTGATATTTATGGATTTTTTTTTGTGAAATATAAATATATATATATATATATATATATATATATATATATATATGCATGAAATAAGCATTTTTGTGTTCATTTCGAAAGGATATATGGACCCGACGAGAATTTTTTCGAAATAAACTTATCGTAAGCCTAAATCTCCTCCATGTGCAAGCTTTTTTGCTTAATTTTTTTGTTTTCTTATTTGCATTCCTCATATTTGAAATTTGTTGATTGTCTTTGTCTTTATGACTTGCATTATGCTTTATTATTTCCTCTTCTTGTCTTAATTTATTTTATTTCTTTGTATTTTGTAGAAAATTTTGGAATAGTGTATTATGAGTTACTACATACATTCTAACTTTGGATTTAATAATTTATATTTATATATATATATATATATATATATATATATATATTGTTGTAGTTACGATGATAAATGGATTGGAAGAGGTAAAGCTTTGGGGAGATACCGGAAGTGGTTAGATTATCAGTGGCTGTGGCCGGGTTTGAATTTATTTTCGAACCGGAAGACGTTTCTTCTTAAACTTTTTTATGAAATGTACAATAATAAGAATTTAGCGACTGGCAACTTCGGGGTCTCTACCACGATTGCTCGGTCGTCAGATGTTAGGGGCGTAGGACGCCCGTCATCCAGTTACCCTCATGCGAATTCTATTAAGAATTACTTTAACGTTATTCATCCAGGAGTTGACGAACCTAAAAATAAAGTGGTTGCAATGAGTGTGCCTGTTTCTAATGTTATACAGATTGATTCCAATGTGGAATGTCCGAGCTCTGCGTATCGCACTTATTATAAAAACTTTGGAAAATTTAAATACAGTAAATGTAGTTCAACAAAATGTATGTTGTGTCCTAAAGCAAACATGTTACAGATTTCCAAAGTTGGAAAATATAAGAGATTCTGTAAAACATATAATTGCGTGTACTCTATCACATGCGATATATGTGGAAAAGAGTATATAGGGCAAACTAAGAACTGCCTTAATATCAGAATAAATCTGCACCGTAGCATGATATATAAATGTATTAAAAATTCGGATAGTGATGTGTCTTTGGAAATAAGACACTTTGCTAATCACGGAGTTGAAGCAATGAGGGTTACTATTTTGGATATTGTGGTGGATACAGATCTAAGATTATGGTGGGAAAATTCACATATAGCACAACGTAGATCGGTTTATCCGTATGGTCTCAATACTGTTATGTACGGTAATAATTATAACAAGGAATATTATTCAAGCGTAAGGTCGGAAAGTATGGTGAAGCGGGGCTTGGAAAGGTCCAGTCGTAAACAACGAGGAGGATGCAAGGGAAAAATGTGCTTGAAAAAAACAGTAGATAAAATTGACATGATTTTGCGAGATATAGATGGTGGAAGGGATGTTCCCGAGACATGGATAAAGAATATGGCTTACGGAATTAGATTGAAGTTAGTTAACAGAGTTTGGTGTCATTACAGAAAAAGATATGTAGAGTGTACTGAGGGCGATCGGTCCAGATCCTTGTGTATTGTGTTGGATTACATCAAGTTTAGAGCCAGGATACATGGAATAGTTTTAGAGGATATTAAAATAAAAAAACATATTGACGAATATCTTATATTGAGATATATTAATAAAAGTTACGATCATATTCCTTTTAATAGAATTTTAAGACTAATGACACATACTTTACCTGTTAGGGACCTGAGGTTGAAAGTGGCATTCAAATATGAAAAACCATTGGGGAGAAGGTTTTTTAATTATAATTTTATTGGTAGTAATTTACATACAGTGAGTTGTGTAAGTTGCAATTGTAATACATCAACGTACAGAGACGTACATCATGGACATATAGTAACAGGAGATCTGGGTATAATAAAATCGAATATTAAAAAATACTTTGAGTTGGGTACTAAATACCGATTTAGGAGTAACGTTTCTATTAGACGAGCAATGAAAATTGATATTACACATTATATTCAAAAAGCGGCAGTAAAATTTAGTTTGCCAACTGAGACATTTGAGGAATGGAAGGTCTTGGTGATAAATGAGTGCATTCCATGGTATCGCAGGAACGTCCGGTGTAATAAAAAAGGAGGTGAGCTTAAATATAATAAAAATGAACTGGATGAGCTACAAAATATGTATGTTATTACGTACGTAGACAAGGTAACGTCGAATTTTGCAATGACTTGTAAATGGTACTATGTTACTTTATTAAGACAAGCATACGAAGATCATGGTATGTACTCGTTGTTGAAACAAACTCAGTTGGAAATCAGTAACCGGATAAAGGCTCTGTACAAAAAATCTGGTATATGTGTGGGAAATATTAGATATCCCTATTTAACGTTAATACCTAAGCTACATAAAAATCCAGTTAAATTCCGACCAGTAACCATCGGTTTTAAAACTTATTTAACAAGGGCCAATAAATTATTAATGGAACATTTAAAATTGGTATTACGGAAACTATATGACCAGGGTAGCTATTTTATAAAAAATAGCCTCGAAGTAGTTAAGAAACTGAAAGAAATGCCAAACATCGGTATGTACAGGAGTTATGACTTTGCAGACCTTTTCAATAACATAGACATTAAGGATCTATATCGCATCCTAATAGAATCATACCATAGTTGTGATTTGCAGCTATACATAGCAATCGGAAAGTACAAGGCTTTGGTGGAGTTGGTTTTATTCGAGACAGTTTTATACAATGGAGAAAACTTTTATAAACAAATCAAGGGTATCCCAATGGGGGGTAACTGTTCGTCAATTATGGCAGATATTTACCTAGATAGATATGAAAGGGGAACACATCTTTTAAATGAGATGTTGTTCCTACGTTACGTGGATGATATCCTATGCGGATTTGAGGATAGTGGTTATACAATGAGGTTTGACTTTTATCCTCCATGTTTAACTTTAATAGAAACACCTCGCAATGAGGATGAAAGTCTGGATTTTTTAGATCTCACTATAATGAAGCCTGCCACTATACAATGTTATCGTATTTACGATAAGCGAAGCACCTTTGGTTTTGATATCAAATATTTGACGTCATGGACAACTAGTCTACACCGTAACATATTCAGAAATCTGATAATAAATCAACTGAAACGACACAAGTTGTTGAATTTTACTAACAACGAGAGA